>JACXGJ010017917.1:0-10723 GCA_016801105.1 Esox niger
GTCTCAGCGGGTATAAAAACTTGCTTGTTAGTCTTTCGCCATCTATTCGCTTAGCTGGCTAGATTGTGTATATGGTCGAAGACCAACTTCTGAAGAAGATTACAGGGACTATTCTACTGCGAGGTAGGACACGAAATACATATTTATATTCCAAAGATGAGTGTCTTCAATTGACAGTAATTGCTCAATTAATCCAATCTATTTAAAATATATCTACATAACTGACCATTATAATAATTAAACCTAAGCCTCATTTGGTAGCCAATAATTGAGTTGTGTTTTTCAGGGTTTCCCTTATTGCAATTGGTTTTACAGAATAGGCTGTTTTCACATGGCATATATTAATGAAGCTGATCTGCAATACATAGCAATTTGGTCCTTGGTCCCTGTCACACATGCTCCTATAATCCTAAATGAACTGTATGTAAATTACAAGCGATAAAACACTATCCGTTCCGAATTGGTTTAAAATAGGATATTAGGATTCACCAAAAACTATTTATGGTACTGTAGTCTACTTGGTGGCAAAGAACATATGAATTAAATAGTCAAACAAATTATGACACCTTGCTTTCCTTACATTGTAAGCAGTCTGAACAAGGTGTGACGACAATATTAATTTGGCTTTACTTACCTTGCTGCTTTTTCAATGCTAAGGTGTTAGCATTCGTTTCTCACTCAAGTCATGGAATAGGGCAGATAATTTAAGCGCACCGTGGCTATAAATGTAAAGTTGACTATTGATTTTCAAATAAACCATACTTAGAAGCGATATAGCTCGAAAGCCAAGTTATGTGTTATTTGAAAATGCTGCGCAAAAAATAATATCGGTCCCTGACTTGAATAGCATGTGTTCCCCTAATCCTACATGGGATTAATTGTGCCACATGTATTTGGAAACCTTACCAGGGAAACCGATTAACATAAAGCATGGAGTGCTAATCATACCTTGTCTGTAGGCTTCCTAGAAGTAAACTAAACACTGCCTTTCAAACATTACGGTTGAATCTCTTAAAGATGGAAACTGATGATGGATGGTGCTGGTAAATTCTAGAATCATGCTGTTACCCACGCAAACCAGTAGGTGGAGTATGTTTGGCCAGTGTACGCCACAGGCGGTGTTCGGCGAGGTTACTCGAAAATGTTTTGCTAAATGAAGACTAAATCAGTATCCGTCCCTCTAAACTGGTGTGTTTAGTAAATCATCATGTCAGGTTCTTGCCTAGCCTGTTTACTACCAGCAATCTGGAATGCAGAATATTATATCCCATTTTACTACTTCAGAATATAAATGTAGGAAATTGGGACATTGAATTTCAAATGTATTTGAAAGTGAATGTCCTCTCTGAAATTCGTCTAATATATAAAGGTAGTGAACTCACCACATGGTGATGACTTGTAGCTTCTCTGCCTGTGGTCGGCTTGTACCAGGTGGAGTACAGTAATGAATGCAGCAGTGTTGAACAGAGGATGGAATATTCAGCCACTTGTTTGATTTACACATTTAATTTAATTGATCCTAAATGTAGGGACATAAGGAAGCTACGGCACCCGCCTAGCTTTATAAATGTCAGTTCCAGCGATGTCTAATTGTTTCGAGAACTTTCTGGTTTAGCAATGTGGTTGCAACAAGTCGTGTGCAGAGTTTGCTTTCCTTTTGAAGTTGTTTCACCTCGTTTTTGTCAGTACCCCGCCTAACCACGTGTGCTGACTAACATACATGCTGGTACACCAGTATGTTTTGGCGATGGAATTCAAATCAATATTTTTAAAAGCTCCAAGTGGTAGATAAATCAGTTTACATAATTGCAATATATCGCACAATTGATGCTACAAAATGACACTGTCATTCAGGGGAGTTGTTACTGCTAGTGAATGGCATTCATGGCCATTACATTGAACCCCTACCGTTAAAATACATGGATATAATAATAAATGTCATGAACACAACTGCTAATTAAAAAACGAAACAGTGACTTTGCTGACTCTCTATTCACCCCCCCCCCCCCCCCCCCCCCCCCCCCCCCCCCCCCCCCCAGAAAGACAGGTTCAATTTGGAGTAGGAGCAGTCTTAGGCAATATAAGCAGAGAACAATACATTTTTAGAAATTATAATGTGTAGCTTCATAGCATTCTCACTACTATAAAGCATCTACCACTATAAAAAAAATCATTATTAATTACCATTGCATTTTAAACAAATGTGAGTGGTTAAATGCATAACTATATTTTGTTTCATAACAGTTATCTGAAGATTCATTCTTTAATGTGATTACTTATTCAAGGTTAGCCCCCTTAGTGAACTTAAGTATGTCTATGTTCAGTGTGTTGCGGATGTGCTTTCTCTAGGGTATGTTTATGTTCAGTGTGAATACATTTGTCCACAGATGCCGGAAGCCCACGATACCCCAATGGAGGAGGAGGCAGAGACCTTTGCCTTCCAGGCTGAGATTGCCCAGTTGATGTCTCTGATCATCAACACCTTCTACTCCAACAAAGAGATCTTCCTTAGGGAGCTCATCTCAAACTCTTCAGATGTGAGTACTTCAGGCACAACTACCTGGTATTTGTGTCTTGCCTGACTTACAAAATACTTACAGAGAACTTCAATACAATCTTATTACGCCACACTATTACATTGTTATACCTTTGTGATATTATTGATGTAATGTGCAGAATACATTAATTGACCATTTTATTTTTAATCAAACAGGCTCTGGACAAAATCCGATATGAGAGTCTCACAGACCCAACAAAGCTGGATACTGGAAAGGAATTGAAGATTGAAGTAATTCCCAACAAGGCAGAGCGAACTCTGACCCTGGTTGACACTGGCATTGGCATGACAAAAGCTGACCTGATCAACAACCTGGGAACCATCGCCAAGTCAGGCACCAAAGCCTTCATGGAGGCCCTGCAAGCTGGAGCAGACATCTCCATGATTGGGCAGTTTGGTGTGGGTTTCTACTCAGCCTACCTGGTGGCTGAGAAGGTGACCGTCATCACCAAGCACAATGATGATGAGCAGTACATCTGGGAGTCGTCCGCTGGCGGATCCTTCACTGTCAAAGTGGACACATCATGTAAGTCAGATTAGTTGTATGCTTTGCTATACGACAGCTACATGTTGTGACAGGACTTGTTGTGGAGTAAAGATATGTAGGCCTTGTACAGTCACACAAGCTGCTGTTTTCCTGGTTAGTATTCGGAGCGGCAACTTAACTGCCTTGTCTGTCTCCTAAAGCTGAGTCCATAGGTCGTGGCACCAAGGTGATCCTGCACCTGAAGGAGGACCAGACAGAATACTGTGAGGAGAAACGGATCAAAGAGATCGTGAAGAAACACTCCCAGTTCATTGGGTACCCCATCACACTCTTTGTAAGTTCTAATAGCGTTTTTCTGTCAGCCAACCACTCATGAGGTACATACATCGGTACTGAATGGCTCCACTGACATCCGAGTAATCCTGTCTCTTCAGGTGGAGAAGGAGCGTGACAAGGAAGTGAGCGACGATGAGGATGAGGAAGAAGAGAAAGAGAAGGAAAAAAAAGATGGGGAAGAGGAGAAAGGAGAGGATGACAAACCCGAGATCGAGGATGTAGGCTCGGATGATGAGGATCACCATGACGACGCATGCGGGGACAAGAAAAAGAAGAAGAAGAAGATCAAGGAGAAGTACATCGACCAGGAGGAGCTGAACAAGACTAAGCCCCTGTGGACCCGTAACCCAGATGACATCACCAATGAGGAGTACGGAGAGTTCTACAAGAGTCTGACCAATGACTGGGAAGAACACCTGGCTGTCAAGGTGAGAATATTCTAATGGCCAACAGAACAACTTCCCACATTATATAGTTTCTCTCTGTTTCCCAATCATCGATAGTACTGGTATTGGTCCGATATGTGTGCATTAGTGTCTGAATTACTCAGTTAACCCTGTGTTTATGTACTCCCATAGCACTTCTCAGTGGAGGGCCAGTTAGAGTTTCGTGCTCTGCTGTTTGTGCCTCGCCGAGCACCTTTTGACCTATTCGAGAACAAGAAGAAGAAGAATAACATCAAGCTGTATGTCAGGCGGGTCTTCATAATGGACAACTGTGATGATCTCATCCCTGAATATCTCAGTAAGTCAGATGGAACTGAAGTAGAAGTCGGTCTGTTCAATGATTTCCACTGGTATATTCTCATTTTGAGGATGCCTGACCAGTTGTCTATCCGCCTTTCCAGACTTCATCAGAGGTGTGGTGGACTCTGAGGATCTCCCACTGAACATCTCCAGAGAGATGCTGCAGCAGAGCAAGATCCTCAAGGTCATCCGCAAGAACCTGGTCAAGAAGTGTATAGAGCTTTTCACAGAGCTTGCAGAGGACAAAGAGAACTACAAGAAGTACTATGAGCAGTTCTCTAAGAACATCAAGGTCTGTTTCATACACATTAATTCTTAAGTGTTCAAAGCAACTGTATAAATCACAGTAATAATTGATCATATTACTTATCCAGAACCAGGTCGTTTTTGAAAATTGCTCTTTAGCACCCATCACATGTATGATAATTTGCAGCCATTTTGTGGAAGTTCACTACCCGCCAGCTATCATTATGTAACATTACCTTCAAGGTTAATCTGAGCTAGTTGTAGAGAGCAACTGTTAAGTCACTATATGTTGTGGTAGACACTCTTCTATGATATGATGACTTGTCACCACAGTTCTTTGAAGAAATATTATGGAAAAATCTAAAGTGAAACTGTAGAATGTTCGCTATCCTTTGACTGGTTGCCACTAGCCAGATCCCCTCGCCATCTTTTTGCCACTCAACATGAGATAAGCTGCTTAGGTTCTGGTTGTTTAAAGTTCTATACTGCCATCTTCTGACTTGTTGGAATCATTGCGGGCCCTTCTCGGTTTCATATTTCCAGAACTTTCTTTAAAATGAGAGTTGAGTAATGAATCATGAACAGGCTTTTAAGGAGTTGTTACTTAAGTTATCTTTCCTGTTTTTTGTCCCAGCTGGGGATCCATGAAGACTCTCAAAACCGCAAAAAGCTGTCCGAAATGCTGCGTTACTACACCTCGGCCTCTGGGGATGAGATGGTGTCCCTCAAAGACTATGTGACGCGCATGAAGGACACGCAGAAACACATCTACTACATTACTGGTGAGAGGATACACTAAAGCCCTGTTCTTAACTTTGTGGAAGGTGAGAACCTGTTTGCTAAAGTTTCTGTACCTACTACATGTTTCAGGCGAGACCAAAGATCAGGTGGCCAACTCTGCATTCGTTGAGCGACTCCGCAAGGCCGGCCTGGAAGTCATCTACATGATTGAGCCCATCGATGAATACTGTGTCCAGCAGTTGAAGGAGTTTGATGGCAAAAACCTGGTGTCTGTGACCAAGGAAGGTCTGGAGCTGCCAGAGGATGAGGACATGAAGAAGAAGCAGGAAGAGCAGAAGTCTAAATTTGAGAGCCTCTGTAAGATCATGAAGGACATTCTGGAGAAGAAAGTAGAAAAGGTGAGGTGCTTCAGACATAGCTTGCTGTGGGGGGCTCTTATGTTAACATGAATGTGAGGAGGCAGCATGTCACCAGCAATTGTATTTGCCACTGTTTAAAGGCTCACTGACCATGCAACTGTCTGACTCTTTTTTTTTTTTTTTTTTCTGATCTCCAACCTAAAGGTAACAGTGTCCAACCGCCTGGTCTCTTCCCCCTGCTGCATTGTGACCAGCACCTACGGCTGGACGGCCAACATGGAGAGGATCATGAAGGCCCAGGCCCTGAGGGACAACTCCACCATGGGCTACATGGCTGCCAAGAAACACCTGGAGATCAACCCGGACCACCCCATCGTAGAGACCCTTAGGCAGAAGGCCGAAGCTGATAAGAACGACAAGTCGGTGAAGGACCTTGTCATTCTGCTATTCGAGACGGCCCTGCTTTCCTCCGGGTTCACCTTGGACGACCCTCAAACACACTCCAACCGCATCTACAGGATGATCAAGCTGGGGCTGGGTGAGTTGGGTTTGCTCAGACACTGACAATGTTGGCTGTCACGTACACAATCAATCTATGCGTCCCTTTTGTATCGTTTGTGATCAAAATGGTCAGAATGGTTCCAGATTGTCTTGACTTAGAATATACTGAATTTAACACAAATGTATCCACACTGAATGATCTACCTGTTTAAGCTTCAGTAACTGATTAGACTCTCCTGTCCAGGTATTGACGAGGATGACCTGACCCCTGAAGAGCCAACCTCTGCTGCTGTGGAAGACATGCCTCCACTGGAGGGCGATGAGGACTCCTCCAGGATGGAGGAGGTGGACTAGACATTGACCTCAGTTGCTTAGTTACCGTGACTAGACCTGTTAGCTTGGGCACTAAGTGTTGTAAGTAAAGCCAGGATGACTTCATGTTCAAGAGCTTGCAAGGTCCCAGTTTGCCCTCATACTACCCAAAATCCCGTGACGATGATTATTCAGTTCAAATTCATTCCCGTAAACATTAGTTTATTTTTGTCATTTTTAAGGAAAACAAGAGCCTGTTGAATTTCTTTTTGTATCTTGAGTTGTTTCAATGTATTTTTGTATTTATTGACATTCCAATGTTCTTTTGTGTTGGCTGTTTTGATTGTAAATATCTTCTCAAATTAATACTCTAACTTGAAATGGTGGGACACAAATAAATTTGACGAATGTTAACCAATTGCTAAAGCTTTTTTGGCATGTGATAAGGTTTTGTCATACTGTAGAAATGGACACAGATTTGTTTCAAGTCATTGCTCAGTTTCTTTTACAATTAGTGTGCATATGATTAGACAACCTACACTGCCTTGTGTCTGGTAGATTATCCGCTAGATGGTGTCGTTGTCCAATATTCTGTTATGCATCAGTTAAGAACTATTTCAGCAGAAGGATACAGCAATTGGCCTTGGCGTGTTGGCAATATACCATACATCCATAGGTGCCAAATTTAAATTATAAACTGGCAATAATGAAATGGCATACTTAAAGTCCTTTTGTCATATAGACAGTGGTATACTGTCTGATAGACAACTTTCAGCCAATAAGCTTTCAGAGCTCCAAACACCTCATTATAATGAAGCAATTGTGCCCACATTGAAGTGGTCAATGCCTTTTTTTAGAACTGCAGTGGTTGCGGCTATAGTGAAGTGACCTAGCATAGCCTTTCTAAAAATGTTTCTGCAGACTTGAATGTGTAATCACTTTATCTCATCTTTCTACAAGGAAATAGTTCCTACACGAGCCAGCTGGTTAGATTTGCAATTTTCAAATCAAATTGAATGGTTGTTCAACTTGCCATGGGCTTGGGGCTGTCAGCCAGTGTTTTTACAATGATAGAGCTGTCCATGGTCCTGAATTTAGCTCATCTGGCAAGAAGATTTGCACAGAAGGCTACACTTATTACATGCCTGCCAAACCATTTGATATAGCAGAATCATTGTAATCATAACACTGTATTTACTTTAATGCATCAACTTTAATGCAATGGAAAGTCTTCCTTGCCTTCCTGGTTCTTAGAGGTATACAGAATTTTAAGATAACAACATAAATCTTAAAAGAAATGTGGTTAATATTTTGAATTTGTTAGGCACCATGAACCAAATTCAGTTTTGGGAGTGCAGACAATATTCATCATTTGCAGGGCAATTTCAGAACATAAGAGGAATGGGAGATGCCTAAGAATGGCCTTGTAAATGGAAATGAACATAATGGCTTAATCCCCGTAGAATTTGTGAAGGCCAGCCCACACTCATGTGAAGGGTATAGTGATGGGTGTTTTGGAGCATGTAACAAACCTCAATGGCCATGGCACACAGTTTCCAGCATATGTAATGAGGCCGTAGGGGAATGCATGTACAATGCATTACCGTAATGGATAACAGAATGAAAGGTGTCTGAAACAAGTGTCAATAGATATGGGCTAAGGTTGTTTAGACCCACTGCTAAAAGAAATGAACGGAACACAGTCATCACAGTATAACACCAAGTCAATTAAACTTCAGGGATATCAATCTGTCCAATTAGAAAACAAGCGATTGTGTGCCAATGTCACCTGTTTTGGAGGCAAATGTAAGTGACAACAGGTGCAGTGGAGAGGCAACAGCAAGACAACAACCAACAGAGTGGTTTTGCAGGTGGTGGCCACAGACAATAGCTCTCATCCTTCCTGGTTGATTCTTCTCCAGTTTTGCGTTTTGCTAGTGTCCTTGTCACTACTGGTAGCATGAGGTGGTACCTGTCTCCCAGTACAGTCTCAAGAGCATGGAGGAGATACCAGGAGATGGGCAGGACAGCTGGACAGGGCATCAACCCAGCAGCAGGACCGGTGTCTGCTTATTTGTGTGAGGAACAGGAGCACTGTCAGAACCCTAAAGAATGACCAAACTGTCAGTAACAGACTCCATGAGGGTGGCAAGAGGTCCTGATGTCCTCTAGTGGGACCTGTAGTCAAGGCTCAGCACCATGCCGCTCGATTGGCATTCATCATAGAACACCAGAATTGGCAGGTCCCCCACTGGCGCCTTGTTCTCTTCACAGATGAGAGCAGGTTCACACTGAGCATGTGACAGACATGAAGGAGTCTGGAGACACCATGGTGAACGTTATGTTGCCTGCAACATCATCCTGCATGACTGGTTTGGCAGTGGGTGAGTGATGGTCTGGGGAGACATATCCATGGAGGTTTACACAGATCTTCATGTGCTAACCAAAGGTACCCTGAGTGCTGTTAGGTACTGGGATTAAATCCTCAGACCTTTCACTGGTGCAGAGGGCCCTGGGTTCCTTCTGGTGCAAGACAACGCCTGGGTTCATGTGGCTAGAGTGTGTAGGCAGTTCCTGGATGACGAAGGCATTGATGCCATTGACTAGCCCTCACGTTCACAGATATGACAAAAGTATCACTTAGCAAAATCAAGTTGTGAAGATTTTGTAGAATAGCTGGGTCAATTTTAAAGACGGGAGAAGGAATTCAACTTTATATCACCACTGCCCTTTCTATTTGACCATATTGGAGAATATGAATGACATCTCAGAAAGGAATAGAATGACATTAAGAAAGGTTGACAAGAGTCTACAGCTACAGCAGAACTTGGGTTGTCACGCTTAAGTAACCTGCTCTGTTAATTTGCCAGAGTCTTTAATTATATAAAATAGATGTAAATGTAACCTTTCTAAAATGATTTATGTTTGCATTTGATAGTGGTATTTAAAAATGTCCAATATTGACTAACACTCAGTGCTTGACTTGGGAGAGCACAACGTTCCAGTACTTTTAATTTTAGGCAAACAGTGTTCCGGTTTCTTTTTTTGGCAAAAGACCCATCTAGGACTTCTGGAATAGTCTTCTTTAATGGAACAAGCCTAATGAACACATTTATTTTGATGAACATAGTCTAATGTACAATTTGTCCATTCCTGCACTTATTTTATTGTAGTCAAGCACTGCTTACACCGATCAAACACAAGCACTGCTTACACTTGACAATAAATACCTCCATAAACAAACAGATAAATAAAATATTTACCTCTACCAGACTGATGGAAAAGGAAAATGCGGAGCGATAAAGGAAATAACCAAAAGTATACCAACCACTTAATCTGTGAACATGGTGAAGGTAGTGTCTTGAAGTTAGCTGCAACTGGATCGGTCTCACATGTCTTCATTGATGAGGTGACTGCTGGTGGCTCATCTATAACAAAATGCTTAAAAATTCATTGGATGTATTCCACAGAACAATGACCCAAAACATACTGGCATTTTTACCAGTGAGTTTCAGTGCCAAAAGTGAAATGGTTTTGACTGGCCAAGTTAATCACACAATCTGTATCTAAATGAGCACACCTGTCACCTGCTGACAATAGATGGCAAAAGGCAATACAACAAGTTGCAACAGAAGATCTTCAGTAATGATACACCAAATACTAAACATGACTACTTTAATGTATGTAACATTAATCTATTCAAATACTTTTGGTGACCTAAAATTGGGTGAAAATTTACAAAATGTGCTGCAATATGGCTGTACTGTGAGACAATTTTATAGACACATATGGGCACCATAGATGCCTTGATACTGTATAGCTGCATTTCTTCTGGCACATAAAGATTGTGGGATAAACATTGTTGAAAACAGAGTAGATTAATAAGAAGTAGAATAGCATGTGATGTGTTTCCGAGAAAAATTATTGGCATGTATTGGCGCCCTTCATTAAATTGAGCAAAAGTGAATACAAAAAACAAACAAGAAAAATAATTATTCATATTTTGGGCTCAAACTTTAATTACAACACAACAATAGCTCAATCACAAAACATTTTGTTGCTAAATATCTTTGCTCCCTCTGTGAGCAATCTTCTAGCAGAAGTGTAGAATTGGGGGAACGGGGTGTCATGACTCCTTGAATTTTACAGACAGGTCAATGTGAACCCCGGGAAAGAATTACAATGCTTGGACCCATTGAACCTGAACCCCTCAATAAACAATGCAAACCTTAGCCGTTTCCTCAAGTCATCAATACCGAAAAGCGTTTTTAGTGCAAGATACAAATAATAAACCAATATATACATTTATTTTTTCGAAAATGTGACTGACCAGAGGCAGAAAATCAGTTACAGACGCTGCTGTCATGTCTCGCCGACAGGGTGCTCCCATTCACTCCCTCTGAGCACCTGTCAAAAAAGAGACGTTGAGTCACCTGAC
>JACXGJ010017918.1:0-10583 GCA_016801105.1 Esox niger
AAAATCTGTGGTGTGACTTAAAGAGAGCCGTCCATGCTCGGAAACCATCAAACCTGAATGAATTAGAGGTGTTTTGTAGAGAGGAATGGTCCAAAATACCTCCAACCAGAATCCAGACCCTCATAGGAAGCTATAGGAAGCGTTTAGAAGCTGTTATTTCTGCAAAAGGGGATCTACTAAATATTGAGTTATTTTTTTTTATTGTAGTGCCCACATTTATGCACATGCCTAATTTTGTTCGAACAATCATTGCACACTTCCTGTAAATGGTATAAACTTCGTTTCACTTCTCAAATATCACTGTGTTTGTCTCCTATATGATATATTTAACAGATTTTTTTTATCCTAAGAACCAACGATTTATGAAGGAAAATCATGGAAATTAACAAGGTTGCCCAAACTTTTGCAGACCACTGTATGTAAATATAAATTTAAATGGTTGCAGTTCCTAAATGTTTCATACAATATTTCTGTTCAACCTGTAATGAATACGTCTCAGACACAGATAGAGCGAAGCCAGAGGCGTAGCTTTAATCCACGAAGCAATTAACAGAGTGCAGGTAGGGAGAGGTCGGTACACAGATAGTCAGAAGGCAGCAGTTCAATCCAAAATCCGAGAAGGGTAAACGGGAGGTAGGCAGAGAGATCAGACGTCAAGAAATCCAATGAACTACAGTACAGAATCAGAAGGCAGGCAACGAAGTCGGAATAGGCAAAACTGGTCTAAGCTGAAACTGATGGCCAGGACGTGTGGGTGGGCCTGCCCCGAGGCCGTGGGATTCAGATGGCTCTGGTGGAACGCCCAGAGCAAGGCAGGGTCCAGGATGTCCCGGGTCAGCACCCAGGATTGTGCTTTCGTGCTGTATCCGTCCCAGTCGACCAGGTATTGCAGGCCGTCCCTGTGCCGTCAGGAGTTGAGCAGTGCAGAGATACCATAGGCGGGTTCCCAGCTTACATCCAATAGAGGAAGCGGGGTTGTGGGAGTAACTAGAGGATGGAGTGGGCTGTAATGCACTGGTTTGAGGCAGGAGACATAAAACAATAAAGCTGAGATGCGAAAATAGCGGGGCAACTGCAGGAGGTAGGTGAGTGGGTTGACACAGTGTGTTACCTTGAATGGGCCAATGTATCTAGGGCAGAGCTTCTTGCTAGAGAGATGGAGTCGCATGTCATGGGTGGACAACCAAACTCATTGGCCCGGATAGTACAGAGGGGTTGGTCGCCGGCGCCGGTCAGCGTGCTTCTTCACCTTGGTGTCTGCTTGGAGATGCGGGTGGGCTGTCTCCCTCATCTGAGCACTCCGAAAAACCAGTCCTCGACAGCAAGAACAGGGCTGGGCTCCATCTCTCAGGGGAATAAAGAGGACTGATAGCCGAGAACGGATTGGAACGGCGTAAGACGGAAGGAAGAATGGTACAATTAATTCTGTACATACTCTACCCAGGGTAAGTAGTGGCTCCAGTCACCAGCATTTTCTGTACATTGTTGGCGGAGGTATTTGCTGATCTCCTGGAGGACAGGCTGATCGAGACCCCTGGGCGATCACAGAAGGCCTTCCATGACCAAGATAATTTGGGATACTCTGTCGGAGACGATGTCCTCTGGGATACCGTAAGGACAGAAACACCTGATGGAAAATGCACTCCGGCATTAGGGAGATGAGAGAAGAGTATGTGATGACAACTTTTGAAAAACTGTCCACCAGGACCAGAGTGGTGGTATATCCGTTGGAAACCGGTAGGTCGGTAAAAAGTCCATAGCGATGTGTGACCAGGGTTGATGAGGAATAGGCAGAGGCAAGAGCTTACCCGACGGTCACTGGCGAGGGCTCTTGGTTTGGGCACACACTGGGCAGGACATGACGTAGTCCCAAACGTCGTCACCAAGAGACGACCCCCAATAGCATCTGGACAAGAGTTCGGTGTTACTGGTGACTCCAGGGTGCCTCGTACCCAAGGAGGTGTGGCCCCATTGCAGAAGTTGCGGCCGGAGTGCCGCGGGCATGAAGGTATTCCCGGGCAGAGAATTGGGGGGCACTGGATCTGTGGTGAAAGCTTCCCGGGATGGCAGCGTCAACATCTCATTGTACTGATCGTACCATACAGGTGAGTGTCAGGATAGGCTCTGGTGACAGGGAACTGGTGGGTGGATCGAATTGATGGGACAACGCGTCAGCCTTTGTGTTCTTTTCACCTGGGACACTGTTAAAGTACAGGGACCAGCGTGCCAGACGGGCATTCAGCCTTTCGGCGAAGGTTTAGCACCGTAAACGTGGGTTGGGTTTCTCACTGGTTAGCGCAGGGAAAAGGGCCGCGACCGATCTAAAGCCATGGATGAACTGCCGATAAAAGTTGGCAAACCCTAGGAAGTGTTGGAGTTCCTTCAATGTGGTAGTCTGGGGCCAGTTGCACAAGGGAATTATGAACAATTCCAAATACCAGGCAATTTTGGCACAAAAACTTCAGGCGTCCATTAGAAAACTGAAGATGAAATTCACCTGTCAGTACGACAACGACCCAAAGCACACATCCAAATCCAAAAAAGCTTGGCTTCACCAGAAGAAGATTAACATTTTGGAATGGCCCAGCCAGAGCCTAGACCTGAAACCAATTGAACATCTATGGGCTGACCTGAAGAGGGCTGTGCACAGGCGATGTCCTCGCAATCTGATAGATTTGGAGCACTTTTGCAAAGTAGAGTGTTAATTGACTTCTACCCAAAAAGACAGAGTGCTGTAATAAAATCAAACAGTGTTTCAACAAAGTATTGGTTAAAGGGTGTGTACACTTAAGCAACCAGGTTGTGAGTTTTTTTATTTTTCCCCCTCAAAGATTTCAGTTTATTTCTCACTTGATTTATTTGAGCTGTAGGTCACATTAAAGGTGGAAAAAGTTTTGACATGATTTATCTTTGTCAAATTACATCACTAACACCTGGCATTTTAACAGGGGTGTGTAGACATTTTATATCAACTGTAGATGACCCTACCTGCGCCCCTGGTGGATGTCACGCCTCCCGGTGTGAGGGAGGACGAACCGGGCAATAGCTGAGAAGCCGGTCGTCCCCGCATTACAAGTGGAGTGTGCCCTGGATGTGTTGTTGTCTCTCGGCGGTGGAGAGGGAAACAGCTGACCTGCATGGGTTCTGGGTCTGAGGCTGGCGCCGGAGCAACCCGTGCCTGGGCGCAGGGTGGCGACATCCTTTTTCGGTCGACCAGCAGGTTGTCTATAGTGATGGACATGTTAATGTACTTGTGGATGTCGGGCAGGTCTCCTCTGTAAGTGAGTTCGGGCTGTAGTTCACTGTTGAGCCCATGCCGACAAACTGTCAGGAGCGCCGTCTCGCTCCACCTGATTCCTGCAAGGAGGGTGCAGAAGTTTCAGTGCGTACTTGGCTGCGGTACATTGTCCTTGTCTAATCTCGCACAGCCGGCCTCCCACGCTACAACCTGTAACTATGTGGTCAAACAACTCCTTGAAGTCGATGGCGCAATCCCCAGTACGGTTAGAATTAATGTTAGGGTTAAGGTTAAGTATTACATTTATGAGTTTAGGGTTAGGATTATGGTTAGAAAAATATCTATCTAAACAACACAAATGCCCAACAAATAATTTCTCACCTCTCACTCAATCAAACACTCAACCATCAAACTGAAAGTTGGTTGCAGAAACAGGGCCCACTCAATTCAAATAATTAAGAATACATTCATAACTTGGTAAGAAGCTTTTGTCAATTCTTGCTACTGAACCTATTTGTGATTTATTAATGACCAATACAACTAGGATATGTTGATATTGAATGTAATAGGACTGCTGATACTGAAAATATCACAGTATCACCAAATAGTATCACCAAACATCACAGTATCACCAAAATAGTTACATATGCACGGAATTCCTGCAATGATGTGTTTGTAATACTCTACCCACCCTTGGATCAGCGTATAGCTAGTTGTTCAAGAAAATTTCGATTATAAAACAATATCTAGCATGAGCCTGTTTTTCTCCTGTAAAATGTCATCGGATTAATTTGTGTGGTTGATTTTTCAAAACTCTTAGCTAGTAAGTTTCTTTGATGAAAGTTGGATCAGGCTGGGGAGGACACTTCCATTCACTTAACTCATTTAAAAATACCTGACGTCCGAGGTTCAAGGTCAGAATATGCATGAAGAGGAAAGTGCATACAATTTGAATTAACTCTGTTCTGAATTAGCCCCACGCCAACTAGAGTGGAGAAAGAGAGGCAGCAGTTTTCCTGGCAACTGTTGTAACAATGAATAATGGAACAGTGGTAGAGTAAATTTGGTAGAACTAAAACTTCAACCCACAGGTCTCTATCCACCCATTTTATTTCCCTGGTTCCCACCATACTCTTTTTCTCTCCCTCCTCTCCTTTTCCTTATTTGAATAAGGAAAGGAATGGGAGATTGAGATCAAAAGAAGATTAAGAGAATTGCTAGTCTCAGGGAGGGTTTAGGAAGCGTGTAAAAAGAAAAAGCAATAGAGAGATTAGAGTCATTTATGAGAGCAATGTGCACTGATTCTAGATAGGGGTGAACTTGCTGGTGTTGGTGTGAGCTTTTGTGTGGTGTGGTGATAACATGCAGTGGCGTTTTTATATGTAAAGAATTCGTGGGGCACAAACCATTTCAAAATATTGGACACATACCAGTAAAGCTCCAAAACTCCCTCTTGTTACTGGTGAGTTTATATAACAAATAGAAGCGGCTTGCTCCTACTAGGTGTTGTAGTACACATATTAGAGTGAGAGAGACCTTCTTGTGTAAATGCTCTCCCCTCTCACACACATGTAAAATTATCACTGTCACATTTACAAACCTAACTTAGGAAGGCAACCAAGCTCAGAACAAATGTGCCTACACGAACATACGTGTACAGCAATTAGCTCAACGCCACTGAAGGCCACAACGAAGTGGACAGCTAACTTTCTAGGGATACAGATCCATTCTATGACAACAACCTTAATAGATAAGCATGGACACACTGGCAGTCGTCACCATCTCTATCAATTGATCCAGCACAACAATATGGATCAGCATGGACCAGCAGCACAAAGGCCGGATGATAAAATATGCTTTCAGTCACCAAGGCTGAGGGCTCACTTGAAGAGAAATGTGGCATGGCGGTTTATCCTCTGGGCAAACTTTTCGATGACTTTGGAAATGAAGTCATGTAGTGGCTGAATCAGTTGGCTTTCGATGGCCAATGCGTTGAGTCGTGGCTGTCCCATGGTATTGCGAGGAAAGGATTTACCCTCTTCAAGGTCCAAAAGTTCCTGTCTCACTCGGATGTCGTCATGGGTGTTGTTATGATAATTTCCATCAGTGACAGTCTCAGCAAAAGACTCCTAGGTTGTTCTCATGAATTGATCTTAACAAAGACAGGGTCGTCTTACCATTGTGAACTCAATGTGGCGGTCACCTCAGACTTCAACTTTTCCTCATTTCCTAGAGGCCATAGTTTCACCACACAGCCAAGCTCCGATGTAGGGAATGACAAGACAAATTGTGGGGAGAGCAACCGTCAATCAGCATGGCAGTGATCAGGTGGTCACTTTGTGAAAACCTCTGCTCCACCTGGGAGATGACTGGGTTACATGCCTCACCGCGCTGTGTTGGTTACTCGTCGGCCTGGCTCGTCTATTCCATCGTGAACGGTGGCAGCCCATTCATCAGTTTGCTTCCGCATATTCTGGACATTCTGCTTTAAACAGGGGACCACACTGCTAATCCCAGATGCATATAAAAAAAAAACATCAACTTCTGGCATAAGGAAGAAATCATTTTCCAGCAGCTGCAGAAAGGCTCAGAGTTTTTTTTGACAGGTCCTATGCCTCACTTATGGTGGCCTCATCCCATCCTGGTTGTGTGTATATGTTCTCCATACACAGGAGCAGCACAGCGCGGTTTTCCCAAACTACACTGGCAGTTCTACTTTTAAAGTTCCATCATAGAGCAGATGGCCTTGAAATGCATCTCTGTGTTGCCTCAGCAAGTGCTGCAACACATTTTGGAGCACCAGAGAAAAAGGTGACGAAAGCAGTTAAATCTGCAAGAAACACTTTAAGGATGCTCATCCTTGCTGAACAAAGTTGCTGCAAGGTCAGTTTCAGCTGGTGAGCCTAGCAGTGAACAAACTGGGCTTTCATTAGCACTCTGTACACCCCGGACGTTTTTGCTCATTACAGCCGCATCATAAGTCTGAGTGATCAGCTTTTCTCCCAGCTTCAGTGGTTCCAGCAAAATCTTTGTAACCATCCTCAACCAAGTACATCTCCACCAAATAGCAGACATGAAAAACAGAAGAGTGCCTTCTTTTGTATGCTAGCCGTTAGCCAATTTTCTTTAAAAAAAACACTCCACGTTAAACCTGCGGTTACTTTTACCAGCAATTTGAGTGATGATAATATCCCGTAGCGGATGGGAACAAAGTCGCTTAACTTTAAGTTTCTCCTCCAAATCAAGGGTTTCAAACCGGTGCGAATATGAAATCCACTTTATTCATTTTCTCAAGTTATCAGGCGTTTGTGAAGCTAACAAGCTAGCTTAGACTACCCTCCTTGCTCTACTTGCCGACTAATGTTGGCGCCAGACAGACAGACAGCCTATCAGGTCTGAAATGCAAAATTACGCTGTAGTGGGGCTACCGGCTGACAGCCCAACTTGGCATCAGATTTGTGTGATCTACATTGATCACACAAACATTCTGAGCATGCTTATTAATATTTTCCCACATACAATGTACATTGCATTGTGAGATTGTTGTGGTAATTTCTTAACTTATGTATTTTGGAGAGATGTTTGCTTATCTATTACCTGGTATGTAACTCTTGTCTTTGGTTGTGACACACATCTGGATGTCAGAGGATCACTGGGTACTCTGACCATCCGTTCAACTGACTAAACCAATAAGGCTATCTGCCCTTTGTTCCTTAGGAATGTGGTTGTTGGGGGAAGGTAGGGGCAATTGGTCCTTTAGGTAAACACAACAGTAAACATTATGGCAGGAAGCATAAGGTGGGGGGACATCCCTCCCTTTGGGTAAAACCTGTGCGACCTAAGATAGCTGGGTAGCGTCTTACCAAACCCCGTTTAACTGTAATAAATACTGACTGCCCATGTATTTTCTTCATAGGCTCCTTGAATGATTTTTCTATAAGCGTTTGACCCATCGCTCTATTTGCAAATTAACTGCTAAATGTGCCAAGAGAATTTTGTCTCTGTTCTTGCTCCTTTTAGAGTTTCTATTGATGGAATTTCCATTACAAGAGAGACTAATGAACATGAAATAAAATTATAATACAAATGATATGCAATTTAGAAAGATTCTATCTTCATAGATAATAAATTATAGGAAATAATCTTCGAGAAATAAAATAACATAATTTAGTTGCAGTTCTTTCTATTGACAAAAAGTGGGGCTGTGCCCCACATGCCCCTAATGACCAGTCACCCCTGATAACATGAAGGTGGTGGCTCAGAGTGGTCCACCGGCCCGCCCTGCTGTGTATGATGTGTTGGTTTGAATCCAACCCATTGCCCTTTTCAGCATAAACTTCTTTGTCAATCTTTCAAACACTTTCCTGACTTAAATTGTTAATAAACAGATGAGTTAATAGTAATTTAATAATTAGAAGAGGGTGTAGTTCTTCTATGTGTATGAAAGCAGTAAAGGACACGTCCAAAAGTTTTTTTTCTGTTCAATTGCTCACAGATTACGTGTTGTTATTAAGTGACACCATGGCAGTCTGTTGACTCAGCAAAGTAACTGTTTCTGAAATGGTTTAGAATTATGTTTTTAGAAGCATGTAGAAACACAGTGAATGCAGTTCAGTTAAGTATTTTTTTTACATTATGCATACATTTTCCAACACATCGAAAAAGACTTCAGATGCTAGATAATTTTTTTAAATGTAAACTTGCAGAAATCAATGGCACATGGTGTCATTTTCTGAGGTAGCGTGCCCCACATTTTTGCTAGAGCACTCCCATATTGTGTCAAAACTGTATCAGGTTTCTGTGCAGTGTGCACGCATATCACGTCACTCAACTGACGACCACAATCCTGTGGGGTATGTATCGAACATGCCATTGTAAATTCAATCTTATCAGAAAGGATTATGCAAACAGGGAAAATCCATCTAGCATTTGATTCTCTCCTAATGTAAAAAAAAAAGCCCTGAGTTGAGTTAATTTCAAGGTGTGACTGAGGGGCATTGAACATGAAAAGGTGGACTGGTTGGATGACGAGAGTCAGAATAGACAATTGACAAGTTGCCAGTTGAAGACTGTCCATTGGGGGTGCTGTAAAAAGAGACATGTGAATAGTAAGGTTGTAGGGATGTTTTCTTTCAGGTTGGGTGTATAACCATTGGGTAGAAGGGGTGATTGTTTTAAAGGGGGGAGTTCAAAAGGAAGGAAGGCTGTGGGGAGGTGGTAATCTAGCACTTTTCCTTTGTGTTGTTTGTTTTTCTTTTTTCGTTCTTGTTAGACTTCTGTTTCTATATTTAACTTGCATAACCATAAAAAAAACACCAAGTATGTTTGTACTGCCAGGGTTTGTGTAAAATATTTGAAACTTAGTTTGTACCAATTAGGCCCTACCAACAGATGTAGTGGACTGAATTGGTCTATTATTATTGTAACGTCTGCCATGCCCACACAGACACATGTCCTAAGAACAATTTCTATTTTTAAAACCCTAAAAGAAAATTACTAATGCATTGAAAATGGGCCATCTCTGTGAAACATCCAAACTGCTTTGTTATTGTAACTCTATCAAAATGTTTATATGATTAATAGACAAGACTAGTTCAGCTTTGTTCTAACTTTAGGCTACTGATTCAGCAACTTTGTAAGAAATAAATATTTATTTGCAAACGTGATGATAGCAAGTGATGAGAGTATTAATAGCATGAAATGAGAGTCAGCCCCAGGACAATTAAGCATAGCCAACAGCTCTTGATATATGATTTTTTAAGAGCAACCTTATCGGTGGTCAAGTGGCATAGTATGCTTATAAACTGGGGTACTCACTACAAAAATACTTACTTTTAAAGAACGCACCTTCACGGTTGTCAAAACATTTTGTTCACAATCACCAGAGAATTATACATATATCCATAGAACCAAGGTCTGACACTTTATATAACTCAGTATATTCTGAATTTAGAAAATGCTTTTCCCAAGCAGATTTAGTGGACCACTGTCCAGACATACTGGATTGCAATCGCTCGACTATGTAGATAAATACCTGAAAAGGCATTCGGGTGACAGATCTGTCCCTCCTCAAATGGTCTGAGAGAGCCCTCGGCACTTCATTCTTTTGTTGCAAGGTCAGCAACTTGTCAGTTGTGATGGACTTGACAAGAAACTACTAGTTAGACTAAGGTGTGTTCAAGTCAAGATTTAATTTATACTTCTCAGGGTGGGGAATTGGGGAATTACAGTATCTTGAACTAAGGAAAAAAGAACTCAACTAATCAATCAAATGTATATATGAAGCTCTTTTTACATCAGCAGTTGTCACAAAGTGCTTTTACAAAACACCCTGCCTGAAACCTCAAGGCACACACAACAAGAGAGCCTAGAGAGGAAACAGGCTCAGAGGGGTTACCAGTCCTCTTCCTGCTGTGCCGGGTGACCATTTACAGTGGAGAAGGAGAACTGACCCTACTCCCCCAGCAGAATAATATAGCAGCGTAAAACCTTGGGGCTGAGACAGGGGGACCAGTGACAGTGTGGCCCTATCCGGTGGAGGCCCCAGACAGGGCCATTGCTGGTGCTTGCTGCACAGTGACACTTTGTGTGACTGTGCCAGAAACAACCTAGAAATTCATAGGCTTTGCAAAATTTTCAGTACTGGTTGATGCACCAGCAATGGCTGGCACAGCTTGAAGCTTTTAAAGAACAACACAGCATACAAATTAAATACATATGGGAGTGTGAGTGGAATCAGCCTAAAAACACATCCGCAATGTCCAAGCATTCTTGAAGCCCTTTGAAGCTCCAGAGCGCCTTGACCCTCGGGATGCTCTTTTTGGCGGTCACACCAATGCAATACATTTGAAGTTTACAGCCCAAGAAGGGGAGAATATTCGGTATAACGCTGTCGGTAGTCTTTACCCATTCTGCAACAAGATAAAGACTTATACAATTGGGCATCTGAACATGATGTTTTGAGATTTCAAAGCATTAGACACCTATTTTGGTATTGTTAGGGCTACCTTTATCATGCACAGAGTAAGCGGTAAGCTGTTCTTTCCTTTGTGTAGATTATGTGCAGATTCGGAAATCAGGTAACTGGTTGTTCACATACTGATTCAGAAAGAGCATTTAACTGGTCCCTAGGCTTTTACTGAGCTGGTACAGTGGTCTGCAAAAGTTTGGGCAACCTTGTTAATTTCCATGATTTTCCTTCATAAATCGTTGGTCCTTAGGATGAAAAAAATCTGTTAAATATATCATATAGGAGACAAACACAGTGATATTTGAGAAGTGAAACGAAGTTTATACCATTTACAGGAAGTGTGCAATAATTGTTCGAACAAAATTAGGCATGTGC
>JACXGJ010017919.1:0-10736 GCA_016801105.1 Esox niger
GAGGGAGGGAGGGTGAGAGGGCAAGGGAGGGATGAATAGATATCAAGGGATGATGTCTACCTTGCACTGGACCTGCTTAGCTGGAGCCTGATGCAACTTAAATGGAAAAGGGCACCATTTGGACCTCATCCCAGTACAGAGTCCTGCCTCCCTGCTCTAATCCTGGGTAAATAAAGAAGTGCTTTACTGATTACATAAACATTTCCCACAGTCCCTTGGGAGGCGTAATGATCTTACTGCCATTCAGATCCAGCCATGTGCTGCATAAGAGAAAGGCTTCAGGAGTAGGTTGACCAATGCTAACCCCTTCTACTGATTTCTGCTCAAATGGACTAAACTGTACCGGACCCTACTGGACCAGAATTGACTTTACTCTACCAGCCTCTATTAGTTTGACCTAGTCTCTACTGGACCCTACTACTGGATCGTGTCCATTCAGCCCGCTGACCTGTTAACAATGTTAAAACCCATTCTGGATTGTACTGCTATGCTCGTCTCCACCAGTCTCTACTGGACTCTACTGCTCTGCTGTACTCTATTGGACTCTACTGCTCTACTGGTTTCCACTGGTCTTTACTGGATAATATGGCTCTGCTGGTCTTTACTTGTCTCTACAGGACTCTATGGTTCTGCTGGTCTCTACTGGTTTCTATTGGTTTCTACTGGAGTCTATGGTTCTGCAGGCCTTTGCTGGACTGTAATGGTCTGTACAGTGCTTGTTGTTTCATCTGGGCTCTACTGGACATTTGGGTTCTGCTGTTCTCTACTTGACTCTACTGGTTTATTTGGATCTCTACTGTTCTCTACTGTTTTCTGCTGGGCTCTACTGGCATCAACAGACCTTTACTGGTCTCTACTGTACTCTACATTTTTTTACAAGTCTCTGCTAGTTTCTATTGGACTCTATTGGTCTCTATTGGTTTCTATTGGACTATCCTGGTCTCTACTGATCTCTGCTGGTCTCTACTTGAGTCTACGACTCTGCTGGACTGGGCTGGACACCGTGACACTGACTATGTTTAAATGTCCACGCTAGCATGCATCTTCAAATGTCTGCCAGGAGGGAAGTGATCAGTTCCTCAAAACAGGATCCCAAAAGCCCAGAAACACAGAATCACACGTGAAAGAGAGACTTGTGAACTACAGCTGAATGTGTTGTGAAGACCTAGTCAGAGACATGTGCATTGAAACGCCCTCTGCTTAGCCAACTCTGATGTCATGATATTTTTTTCGTGCACCTGATCCTTGACAAGCAATAAACATGTCAACTGTTCACTGTGTTCATGTGCATGTCAGTATGTCTGTTTCACATGATTTAACCAGCGCTGTTTGCTAAAACACACGCAGTATTACCGTGTCCCAAGTTAAACAATGCTCCCTATACAGGGCACTGCATGTGATCATGAAGCGCCCTATATTGGCAATAGGGTTCGATTTACAATTAAGCCTACAAACATCTTGAACGTGCATAGAATTGCAGAATTGTGTCTGTGAACCTCACTAAACATACGTCAGCAGAAGAAACTGAAGGGAGAGAGAGAAAAGAAAACACGCAAGAACAGCTTCCTTCTATACATTGCAGAGGGCCATATATTTCAGACTGGTTGGGGGGGGGTCAAAGAAAAAGACAGCCAGTCAAAGAGAGACAGAAATATGGTGACAGATTGACAGACAGACAAATGCCGTCATCCTTTTGAAATGTTACTTAGAATTTCAGAATTGTATCATAATATTTTTGTTTTGTCTTTTGTTATTTGCTACACATTTCATTATTTTCCAGCAGCATTGGCCACCTAAACAAAGGTCTGCACTGTCACTAAGGCACTTTTTACAATTAAATAGAAATTGAATTTAGAGAGACAGTGAGAGTGATGGAGAAATCGTGAGGGTGAGAAAGACTGAAGCAGGGAAGGAAAGTGATAGGAGGGCAGGAGGGACTAGGAAAAAGGACCGAAAAACTAGAAAGAGAGATGTTATGGTAGAAAAATGGATGGAAGAAACTGGGATAGACCAGCTTTACTCGGACAGACCCACTGCCAGGGTATAGGGGCCCTGGCCCTAATTAGAGAATCCTCTCAGTCTAATGAAGGGTGGTGGAGAGGGACCCCCAGGACAAATTCATTAAGATGGAAGTGAGAGAGTTGAGAGAGACACAGTATGTTTATCAGTTCGTCATGCCATGAAAGCATATTGAGAGGGAGCAGTGAGAGAAAAAACTGAGGGAGATAGAGAGATAGATGGATCGATCTACAGATAGAGTGTTTGAGAGAGATACGTTACTATGGGACCATGTAGGCAGTCAGGAGAGAGCAGCTCAGACAGACAGCAGGAAGGACAGAGCTTAGAACAGCTAGTCATGAAGCAGAGGATGGAAGAAGGGAGAGGGGAGGGGAGAGGAGCACGGGAGGAGAGGAAGAGAGGGGAGGGGGGAGGGCAGAGGAGCATGGGAGGAGAGGAAGAGAGGGGAGGGGGGGGGGAGCAGGGGATAAGAGAAGAGAAAAGGAGAATAAGAGAGAGTGTGGGAGGAGGATGGAGGAGAGCTGAAAGTGAGAAAGGAATGGGTTTAAATGAAACCATCAAAAGTGCTAACACACTCTCATAAATCTAAGAAGAGAAAAAAAGCAAGAAGAAAGGATGAGAGAGGAGTGTATCGTTGTGACTGACTGGGCTAACGCAGCTATGCAATGTTGCTATTAGCCTACAAGGCTAACTTACACACCTATACAGTGGTTCCAATAGCCCACATGGCTACCAACACATAGACAACCAACACACATGTACAGTGTTTCTATTAGCTCACAAGGCTAGCTAAGCCACCAATAGAGTGTTTCTATTAGCTCTCAAGGTTAGCTCTCAAGGCTAGCTAACATATACAGTGTTTCAAATATTCCACAAGGCTAGCTGATAACTGATACAGTGTTTTTATTAGTCTAAAAGGCTAACTAACATGCACAGTAACTCTATTAACCCACAAGGCTAGTTTTGATTGTGCTCTGCTGGTTGCCCTGTGCTCATGGCAACGGGTCACAAAATGTGATTGCATATTGCGTTTCTTTGCAAGACAGCACCTCTAATCCTGCTGATTGCTGAAGATGTTCACCTGGTATGATCTTCTTCATCCTCAAATTGAATGAGCATATTTGATGACGGTGATTGTTGTGGGACTGAGCCGCCTAGGAAACATAAATGTGATATTACAGCACAATCACACAGGAAATATTAGTTTACATTCCCTTGTGCTGTCAATTGTAGAACGGACAAACATGTAATCAAATTCAAATGGCTTTATTCGCACAGAAGTTTTTTTTTTACTAATTGCAAAGCACAGTATTTTCTCATTAACCATGTCCATAACCCTTCTATTGTCTGCTAGTCATGGACCATGTTGAACCACTGTCAACATAGAGCGTGGAGAAAGACAATGAAACCCCTTTATTAAACCAACAGCATCACAACATCTCTCATTTTGAATTCTCCTTTCATTAAGACTCTCTATTGGCTCGCTCTATCTCCTTTTCTCTTTCTGTTCATCTCAACCTTTCTTTCTCTTCCCCTCCTTTCTCCCTCACTGACTCCTGCTCCCTCCCTCCCCTTTGTCCCTCCCTCCTCTCTCCCTCCCTCCTCTTTGTCCCTCCCTCCTCTCTCCCTCACTCCTCTTTGTCCCTCCCTCCTCTCTCCCTCACTCCTCTTTGTCCCTCCCTCCTCTCTCCCTCACTCCTCTTTGTCCCTCCCTCCTCTCGCTCTCTGCCTCTATCCTCGTTAGATATGTATATCCAATCCAGTATAATTAGCTGGCGCTCTCCTTTGGGGTGTTAATCCCGACTGAATTATGGATTTTAACATCAAAGAATACCACATTCCAATAAAGCTACTGCTGCTTGGAATTAACAGCTTCTGTGAGAAACCTGCAATTATTATTTGTGTGTCGGGCTCATGTCGAAAACAGGCTGTATATTTTTGTTTGTTTGTTTGCTAATGTCCCATGGGTTTGCTGTATAGATTAATTAAACTACCCATGTAAGGACCATGTAGTTACAGCTGATCTCATTTGGAATTGAAATGAACTAAGAACGAAATTGAAGCGCGGTGCGATGCAAATTCCGCTTAAGTTAATTTGGTGCGAATCGTACGATAGATTATAGATTTTCTGTTTACAGCATTTACAGTATTAATAGTGGTAGAGATCTTGGTATGATTATGAATTACACAGATTAGAAACCAGAGTACAGAAGCGCAATACAGAGGAACACGCATCGACAGCCACAGGCGTGCAAAAAACGCACAGACACGTGCAAGTAATGCACATACACACGCAAACAATCAATGTAATGACAGGCAGGAGATGCAAAACTAGCCCAGCATTATAGTTCAAACTGAGGTAGAAAAATGCCCGCCGTTTCCCTTGGTCTGCACAAATGTTGTTTTGCAATCCTGGCCGCCTCATTATTACGGATGGACAATGTAAGCAAGCTTCTTATATTATTTTTGTGGTTTCAGACTTGGCCAGTATGGATTATATATTGAAATAGGCTGATAGGGATCGTGAGATAGGTGTTTTGTTAAGAGACACTGTATTCTTCTTCAGTTGATCGATAAACTGCACAATTTCCAGGTGACTATTGCACCCATCTATTTAAACTTTCCATCAGTATTTTAAAAGTGATGGAATGCTGGGGAAAAAATAAATGGTGAAAGTGGACACCCTTGTCGTGTCCCTCTGAATAACCAGAATTTTATCATTATCTAACTTTAGGTGGTGGACATTGGCAATCACCCAAAAATTGTCAATGACTTCAGGTTCCACATTTGCAAATTTGGATGGATATAGCTCAGAATGAAATTGCCCCAAATAGTGGTAAAGAGCCAATGGGTCTGTTACAATTGATGTACCATGTTAATTTTTCTATGTACAGTGTGGGACACTTAAATATATCTCAGCTGTCGTGCCACTAGGCAATATGGATTTGTTACATTCCCTGCCTCTTTTTGGTTCTCTATAGTGCAGTTGATGGTGTTCTCTTGTTTTTAACGTCTTCCTCCCTCTGTCTCCCTCTCAGGTTTAGAGAGTTGTTGCTGATGAGGTGGGAGTGGCCAATCATCCAATCAACAAATCCAATTCTGGCCTTTCACACATAAATGAGTGTTTCTTTTGTGTAAAGTGGATGAGAGGGCTGTTATGCTGTTAGTGCTTTGAGGGTATTGTGTGGTCATATTAACCATATCCTTGTTCTGTTTTTTTTATCCCTCCATGGAGAAGGGCTAGGAAAGACTCCATGGGGTTTACATACACCCATAGATTGCCTGTTGTTATATACAGTACAGTACACTACAGTAGAAGCGAGCTGTCACCCCTTTGCAGCTACAACAACCACCACTCTTCTGGGAAGGCTTTCTACTAGATTTTGGAGTGCTGCTGTGGGAATTTGTGACCATATAGCCAAAAGAGCATTTGTTAGGTCAGGCACTGACCTAGTCCAGTTCATCAGGGCTCTGCACTGACCAATCCAACGTATTCCTCCACACCAACCATGTCGAACCATGTCTTTATGCAACCCACTTGGCATAGTCATGCTGGAACAGCAAAGTTGGAAGCATCCAATTGTCCAAAATATTTTTGTATCCTGTAGCATTAAGATGACCCATCACTGGAACCAAGGGGCCTAGCCCATGAAGCTCTCGACGCACAGTCCTTGTGGTTATGTTGCTTCAAGACGCAGTGTGGAACTCTGGGGCGAGTGATGCAGTAGATGATAGGCAATTGTGACTCGTTATGTGCATCAGCACTCGATGGCACTGCTCTGTGAGTTTGCGTGGTCTACCACTGTGGCTGGGCTGTTGTTGCTCCTAGATGCTTCCTCTTCACAATCATAGAACTTACAATTGACCGGGACAAATCTAGTAGGGTAGACATTTCAGGAACTGACTTGTGGCAAAGGTGGCATCCTATACCATGTTTAATGTCGTCAGAACGACCTATTTTTACCACCAATGTTTGTCAATGGAGATGACTGGATGGATATTTGCTGTTCTAACATCCCTGGTGTTTCCGAAAACAATGCACTGTGGTTCTATCATCCCTGGTGTTTCTGGTACTCCGCTCTGCAGTTCTAACATCCCTGGTATTTCTGAAACCCCGCTCTGCAGATCTAACATCTCTGGTAAGTATGGAAAGTCACTCTGCTCTTCTAGTATTACTAGTGTTTCCTGAACCATGCTCTGCTCTTCTAACATTCCTTCTGTTCCCGAAACCACTGCTCTTCTGTTGTAACAACCAACTGGACTGATCTGTTTAACCTCCCCTAACTGTTACATAATCCCGTCCAGCCCAGGTGGTGGCCAGTGCCTGCTGGATGACAGCCAATAAACACATCTGAATTCCATTGACGCTGTAATCTATTGGTTTAGCGATGGCAGCCTGAGTCGCTAACCTTGGGTTGATAGAACTCGCGTTGTCTAAATGATAAGCCTCTGTGTGTGTGTGTGTTACTTGCGTGCTTGCAGCTCTCTGATAACACGCAGTGTGAAAAGACTACCCCAACCTGTCCAATAGCCTAAAGCCCCCCGCATACACACAGAAGAGCCAACAGTCCAGACATTGTCTGAATGCTATCAGAGGGCGGCCTGCGCAGGAGAGCTCAGGCTAAATGTCTGAACCGTGAGGTGATCCGCCACATAAACCAGTTACTGTTGCGGGGGAACCCGATTTGTGGCATATCGAGAGACCCAAGGTCAGGAGACGTTGGGTGAACAACGTTGTGAGGTCGACGACACAGAATCTGGCACACGCAAAAAAATGGAAATTATATAACATTGTTAAATATAAAAAATAAAAAAAACTTTCCAGTTGTGTTTGGTCAGAAGCGGTGGAAGGGACACATCAACCTGTCAGAGCGGATGTCAAAGAGGAGGCCCCCAGATGTAGTCCTGGACCTGCCATTAACAACCCCCCCAGGCCCAGGCACGGTCGTCCAGTCATGGCCCATTGGCTTTTCCGTGAGGCTGTGAGCGTCACCGTGACTCTGTTACTGTGTTACTATAGATAACTACATGTTATGTAACATGAGCCCAGAGCAAAAAGTGACTGGGCCCGGATCTGTCAGCTGCTTGTCTGTCTGTCTGTCTGTATGCCTGCCTTTCTGCCGTTTGTCTCTTTGTCTGTCTGTATCCCTGCCTCTATGCCTGCTTGTATATTTGTCTGTCTGTATGCCAGCCTGCCTCTACGCCTGCTTGTATTTTTGTCTGTCTGTATGCCAGCCTGCCTCTACGCCTGCTTGTCTGTCCATCTCTTTTGTAAATAAAAATGTGGCCAAGCCTCGCCGTCGTCACAACATGGTCTCAATACAAAGCTTTGCATTGCAGGTTCACAAACATGTCCCTCAAATACTGCCAGCATCAAGCAATCCATTTACTTTAAAATGTTACTACTCACTTTGCAGACTTACAGTTAGTGCATTCATCTAAACATAGCGGAGACAACCACAGGATCTCAGGATTATTCTACTTCCTGTTGCTGAACTAACCACAAAGGAGCTACATTACCTCTGCTGTACAATATGATGTAGGCTGGAAATAAAACCTGGGCACTCAACTACCACCAGCAACATGGACCAGTATAACAGACCAGTTAAGCCAACAAATGAATAGCTGTTAATGGTTAGCCACTGAGATTATTTACTATAGTGTGTGGATATAAGTTCTAAATTGGGCCGGCAAATAATTTTGGCTTAAGGGCCAGATAGGGATTTAACCATTCAGTACAAATCTACACAGGTTTGTTTTTAGGACCGGTTAATTTGTCAAAACCAAAGCGTGGACTATAAAATGTTTTTTTTATTTTTATTTTGGCCACTCAACAATGCCTGAAGTGTGATTTTTTTAGTTATTTTTTTAACATATTTGTTATTTCAAAATTACGATTTTTTTCTAAACCCTCTAAATATTGCCCACACACTAACTTAGCCAATCTAAGAGTGCATTAAAAGAATGACCAATGTTACACACTGTGGCATATATATATATATATATATATATATATATATATGTAGCTGTAATTTATGGGTATACTATAGGTCTATACTGTAAAGATGGTCGACCATCAGCTTCTGCTCACGGATTCAACTACAAGGTAAATTTGGTGCCATTTGTCTTATGCATTCATATGCAAATTCATATTTGTTTTGCATGTTTATTGGACCCCAGTTGGAGTAGCTAATGGCGCTCTTATTTACTTCTTATCCTAACTAACTATCTAAAAATAACTGCTATGGATTTGCACTAACATGTCATTCAGTTCCATTCTGTTACTTTTTAGCTTTTTGTTGGATGTTAGTTAGCTAGCTAGTGAAAATGTTTTTTCTCGCTCGCTTGCTGTAATCATCTTTGTGCCATGACTACTCTTTCAGGGCCAGCTGGCTAGCTAGCTGTTAACTCATATAAAAACAACTGGATGTATGGAATGCTATACAGATTACATTTTGACTAACTATTCACTAACCATAATGTAAACATTCATCCTAACCATAACCAAAACCTTTATACTAATCCTTCTATGTAACCATTTTTTTTATGAAAATGAAGAGCGAGCACCAACAAACTGCCATATGACCACATTCAGAATTCTGTCATTGCTTACCGTAATACTGAACATCAACTCCCGATATTAGACATTTCTTTTTGTTTTAAGTTATTTGTAGATATGAATTATTTTTGTCAAAAGAATCTGCCATCATGTAACTGCCAGGGACAGGTTGTCTTTACTGAGGACTCTAATGTTGCCGGGGACTCTAATGTTGCCGGGGACTCTAATGTTGCCGGGGACTCTAATGTTGCTATAGATCTTCCAAGCAGCCCGTCCGTCAACCATATTGATTTGTCAGCAAAGCCATCCTGAGGTGTACTGTTTCACAAACTGTGACTAGGTGAAAAAATGTTCTCTGGCCTTGAGAAAGGCCATTAACCCAAAAGTGATTGGAGCTCATAACAGCTGTGAAACCCACACTGATCAACCAAAGTTGGTCCAACTTTCTATAGGAAATAAGAAGACATAATGAATAGCATCTTTCAGCGACTTTTAAGTTACCAAAGGCTCTAAGCACTAGGGTCTACATTTGGCTTTTCTTTAAAAACAAAGATATATATTGAGTCATATGCCAATCATATTTTTAGTCTGGTGTCCTAGGGAGATGACTGTCACCATTATAATAAAGGAAAACATGTTTGTCGAGCGCGCCTTTGGTTTTCCTCTTCAATCTGTGCCACTTAAATCACAGGGAAATAGTTCACAGTTGGAGAGTTCCCTGCTTCTGAGCCAGCCGTAGTTCCCCCTCCTCCCATGGTGAATATGTCAACAATACCCTGCTCCTTCTCTTCCCCCTTTCTTTCTCACTCTATTCCTCCCCCCTCTCTCATTCTCTCCCCCCACCACTGTAGTAGGCATCGGTGACAGGATACCGCAAGAACAAAATAAACAAACAACAACAAAAAGTGTTGCGGTGACGAACACAACCTAGTCACCATAGGAAGGAGGTGTATATCTTTAGAGCCAAGGAAGGTAGAGGAGGCAGATGAGGAGGAGGTAGAAGAGAGAAGCCGGTTGGGGGAAAAAATGTCTCTCCGCTTCATATCTCTGTTTTGCATATGAAAGACTTTAGCATTTGTGTGTCGCCATGTCACACACACACACACACACACACACACACACACACACACACCTACTCCTTCATCACTGGTGGGTTTAAAATACATACTAGGGAAAGAGGAGACATTGAAAGATGGCCACTCTGGTTTACCCCTGCTTGATTATAATGGACAACTAATGAGGGTTGTCTTTCAGCTGTCATTAGTGATAATAATCTGGAAACAAGAGAGCAGGTGGAAGAGGCACTTCCTGGTGGAGATCACACCACCTCAACAAGACTTTGAGATCCTTCAAAACAAACACTCCCCAATGCCTCAACGAGATCTGTCCTGGATCACAGACCTTCAGCCCCAACCCATAGATAGAACACAAAGGGCTTTTTCCCAGTTCCAGTAAGAGCCTCCAACAATGTGACGGAGAAGAAGCGCAGCTGTAACTGTGAGATTCTACACACACACGTGCAAACTGCCTCATGGGGCTGGCCATTGCCTGGTCGGCCCACTGAAGAAGTCCCTAATTAGGCGTGTGTGTATGTGTGTATGCATGGGTGTGTGCACGCGCACCGTTTGTGCGTGAGAGAACATATATGATGGAGACGCTGAGTAAAACATGACCCAAGTCCACCAGAGATCACAGCTACACAACCCTGCCAGCCAGAGCCTAATTATGTTCTCTTCCCCCATCTCTCTCTCTCTGTCTCATCTCTCCCACCTGGCCCATTTATCTCTTCTTGCGGTGTGTTTCTCCCTCCCCTCTCCCTCCCTCCCTCCCCCACTCTTGTCCCTCTCCCTACACTCTACTCCCTATTTCCCTACTCCTCCCTCCACTCTCTCCTCTTCTCCCCCTCTGCCCCATTCCATCTCTCCTCTCCCCCTGTCTCTCCTCTCCTCCTCAGTCCCTCCTGTCCTCCTCAGTCCCTCCTCAGTCCCTCCTCTGCTCCTCAGTCCCTCCTGTCCTCCGCAGTCCCTCCTGTCCTCCGCAGTCCCTCCTGTCCTCCGCAGTCCCTCCTGTCCTCCTCAGTCCCTCCTCAGTCCCTCCTGTCCTCCTCAGTCCCTCCTCAGTCCCTCCTGTCCTCCTCAGTCCCTCCTGTCCTCCTCAG
>JACXGJ010017920.1:0-10712 GCA_016801105.1 Esox niger
TATATATATGATATCATGGTACCACATGGTGTTAGTCCTATGATAGATTCTCGCCACTTCAATCTGATAAGATTTAACAGCCGAAGGCCTTGGGTGGTGTGGAAAAGTATTTTCCTGTGTATGAACTGATGCTGTTTTCTGTGAGGACCCTTCTGTTTTCCGAAGACAGCTATTACTCTGTCTGAGGCCGATGGACAGACACGTTTACTATTGATACGCTCCCTTGTCCCATGCCGTTGCTGTCCCCTCCGCTCACCAACCAGCCATACAGTAAAGAGACACCAGTCTATTGATCACTCGCTCAGATGTTGTAATGAAGGTCACAGATTGCACTAGATTACTGTACAGCCTGTCAGTTCAACTACCCAATGCCATTAATGTTTGTCTGGCTGGGTGCCGCCTTAACTCACACTTGGTACGACCCTTCCGTCGATCCTCAGATACACTGAGCCATGTGTACTCGCAGACCGAACCATTCCATTTCCTTCTGAAGGGGTGGCTGGGTGGTGGGAGGGAGGGGTACTCAGTGGAAGATACACACGGGGCACAGCGTGGGAGGAAGGGAAGATGACTAAGCGGGGGAGTGGTACACGTGGCGAATCCCCTTCCCTCTTCCTCTCTCCCTGTATGAAGTCGGCTGCTGTTCTTGAGGCAGGCAGGCAGAGAGTCAAGCACAGCCAGTCAACTGGGCCTGTCTGTCGGAGCAGCATGTGATTTGCCCCACTTCCCTTCCTCCGAGGAAAAGAGGCAGTGTGTTAAGTTGGGTGTATGACGGTGACAGAGCCGTACACTGATAATATAAGGCTGTCTTCATCATTGAATTGACCTCTCAGGTTCATACCACCATCTTAATGCCGCATTTGCCTTTCCTAATGTTTGCCATTGATTGGTAAAGCCTTCTTCATGTTAGTTTTTCTTTTTATATTGGTGTATGATTCCTTTGTTCTTTGAAATATTGAGAATGTTGTTTGGTTTGCGGTTAATAGGCCACTTAAATAGTCGACCCACAGAGCTGTTGTATTCTGCTGTTCTGGAATACAAGGTCCTTGATATCTTTGCCGGTCCTTGAAATCTTTACTTTTCTTGAATCATTGGGGAGTCCATTTGTTCCCAGGCCCATCGTTGGTGATTTGCAAGCTGAAGCATCTCTCTCCTGTGTTTCCTTTTTCTACACGATTTAACCATGAATTTTCTTTCCTTACTTTTCTCCTTCAATCTTACACAAATTGAGGAAGCAGGGGTTGGCGGGGTTTGGCAGAAGATGCCGCTGCCCATCGAGTGATTGTAATGGTCACGTCAGAGATTCTTGATCAATACTCTTGAAAGTTCACCTCCACTAGGTTTAATTAGCAGTCTACCGATCTCTTTACACCAACCAGATGACTCATTGATGCAAAGCTTTAGTCACTAGCTGCTGCAGGTTGGCGTCAGTCAGACCCACGTTTGGTTGGGTCGAAGTGTTGTTGTTGCGAACAGGACAGGTGGATCCCCGCCGATGTCATTATCTCACTGATGAAAAACCCACTATGGGAGTATTCTGTCTCTCTGTTCAGTCACAAAATAGAGTTCTACAGTTACGTGCTGTTCACGTGATAAATTACAGTTAAACTAAATGGGAATTTAGAGAGCGAGTTTGTGCAGTTAGGTGCTTTGCATGGAGTTGGTTTAATTCAGACTGTTTTCAAACAACGCACAGCAGATTTTCTTTAAATGTTTTGGGTCAAGTTCAGGAATTACAGCAGCTTTTTGATGTTTTAAGTCGGTACTTATGATCAAAAGGCAAATGGTTTATTGCACTTAAAATTCAATGACACCCAAATGTTATTCTTGTGGATGTAACCGATAGTGCCCAAATTGGCTTCAGATTTCAAACTTTTACTATGGAATCACCATGAGTCTTGGTAATTTGCCTTTCAGTAATATCTGCCATGACAGGCTAGCGTATGTTGTGATTAAACTAATGTGGGCTTAACGTTGGCCTACATACTTTTAGCCTATATTACTACAGCCTTAATATCGGGGAGCTGGGGGGCTTCATAACTCAAAATCTCAGATTTTTAGACAACTGGTAGTCTGAGTAAAAATGTCTGTAACTAATCTGTTTGAAATTTTCCCCTTGTTCTTTTCAGAGTTCCCAGTTGTATTAAAAGCACCTTATGATTAATCTTTGTATACTTTAATGTGCCTTTGATGTGCAGAATATTGCCAAGGAAAAGTGTGGTTTTTGAATTGATGGCAACCCCAATATACAGTATGTACATGCGTCATCAATTAACTGCATTGCAGCTGACTGATGATCGCTATCGAAGTCACTTTTTCAAAACCAAATGTAGTCAATTTATACATTTTATGCACTGGAAAGGGCCAAATTGTGTCTTTTTAAAATGTTAAGTTATTAACCACATTGTAAATAAATCGTCAATGCTTGGACAGATATCGATTGTTAGATCAGTGGTTTTGCCTGTACGCTAATGACCTTCGGTTCCCACTGTCTGCTTTCCACTGACCTCTGCCACATCCAGAGAGCTTGTAATAGAAATATTTTCATCTCCGACCCAAGCCTTTGTTTTGTTGAATTGCGCGGAGCTCTCAGAGAACTACTGTATGTATTATTCCTGGCTCTGTGGCAGCTTCCAGTTAGTGCCTTCATCTAATGACAGCAAGGTGGTAGAACCACACAGCCCAGGAATAATAAGTAAACCTTGTTGTGTTACTGACTGTTCAGGTCAGCGTTGGGCTCGGTAGAGGAAACCACTTTTCCTGGTCGCCCGCCAAACTCTGATATGGATAGGCAAGGTTAAACTCCAAGGGGACTGTGGGTCTCTGAGTAATGGGGGAGCCTGTGCTGCACACGTCTGATCATTTCTGCATTTCCTCTTGGTTGCTCCAAAGGCCTTGCAAATCTAACCGCATCATTATCAGCTCATGTGGTTAGCGCCAAACGCTAAAACACTCGTATTACAAGGTAGTGCTGGGCAATTCTTTGCCCACTCAGACTTGAACTGAAATGTTATTAATGCACATTGAGATTAGAACAGTGAAAGTAAAGAGAAAAGGTTGGTAATGACATTGGGAGATGGTTTTAAGATCTTGTCGTGTATTCATTTTCACGTGATGAATAATACTTGACATGGATGCCGCCTGTGCAGGCTGGACTCATGCGGAGCCCTTTGATGTGATCTGCTCCAGTATGTCTGTAGAGCCACCCTTATATATACTGTAATGATCTTGATGAGGATATATTTTCTCCTCTATACTGTTCAACCAATCCAGTAAAAGCGGGGAGGGAGGGATTCAAGATTATATCAGTCTGAATGACCAAAAGCAGATATCTCTCTTTGCTTCTTTTCCAAAAAGCAGAACTTTTGCCCAGATGGAGGTCTGAGTGTAATACACGAATCACTGTGATTCAGACCCACATAACTCTCCTCTTCAGGTTGAAAAGACCGCATCAGTCCAGCTACACACAGCCACACTCTGCCATTCAGACATCACCCTAGTTCTTCACAGAGCAGTTCTCGAGGGAGAGGGCGAGAGGCCTCTTAAATGAGAGTGACTGTCAAGTACAAGCAATACTTAGTGCTCAACAGTTTTGTATTACTGTTGAATAACTGCATTTGTGAATGAAGGCTAGCCAAATATGCAAGTGGGTAGCTGGGTGCAGGTGCATATGCCTGTGTGGGCAGAAAGTATAGATGTAGTTACTGTAAGTTTACGTTGCTGGTGTGTGTACATTTGTGCTGGAAGTGGCACTGTGTGCTTTCCCCAAGTGTCAATTGCAATAGCATCCTGAGATACAGATGTACAAACAGTCACAAGGTTGACAAACGCAAATGGGAGATCTGCAGGTAGACTGCAGGTTAATACAGTCAGTTTAGACTACAGCTTGCTTGGCAGGTCACCAATTGCAGTTCAGCTGTGGAAAAAAGGGAACATGTTTTGTGAAGAAGCTGATAAGAAATGAGAACTGGGAAATTGATGTATAGACTGCGGTGTCACTAAATATATATCATGTCACTGTAATTAGGAAATTGAATACATCTAGTTATAATTGTGGTTCAAATGGCTTGGCTTACAACAGAAACAAAGAGCAGCGTTTCCATGTCTTGAAGAAGAGCATCACACTGTTGACAGTAAACCCATTCAATAGTGTTAGATGAAATGACCCGGAGAAAAGGAGTCGTGTGGCAAACTTCTACTTATACCTAGAAGAAAATGCATGCAATACTAATCAACAGTGATAGTCCACAGAAGTACTTCATTATTTAGATGCAAAACAAACTGTGAAATTTGCTAAATGTATTCGGGGAACATCAGTGCGTATTTGTATGAAGAGAAGAGTTATTTGAGAAAAAAGTGTTATGAGAGTAGCATTTATTGACTGAAATTTACCAGTCAGAGTAATATATGCTGATATTTACCAGTCAGAGTAATATATGCTGATATTTACCAGTCAGAGTAGTATATGCTGATATTTTCCAGTCAGAGTAGTATATTCTGATATTTACCAGTCAGAGTAGTATATGCTGATATTTACCAGTCAGAGTAGTATATGCTGATATTTACCTGTCAGAGTAGTATATGCTGATATTTACCAGTCAGAGTAGTATATGCTGATATTTTCCAGTCAGAGTAGTATATGCTGATATTTTCCAGTCAGAGTAGTATATGGGAACTGCAATTAACTAATTAAAACACCAACTGCAAATTATAGCAAATACATAAAATATAAATCTGATGATTGATTGAGCTGATATTACTCAATCAGAATATAAGTTGAATCCTCCATGTCAAGTGGGACCAATGTGCGATGTGAATAGCGAGGAATTACCAGATGAATGGGAAGAAAAAGTCCTAGGATTTCAGAACACGCAGCTGGTCCCGATTAATGGATACCTTTTAGCTTCCGAATGCTCCACTTGAGTGCCAGAAATAGACCATGATGTCATTGCCACTCACTCTGCACTGGATAAGACGCTGGTTCAAGGACTGCTGAAACATCCGCAGCAACTGTTTCTGCTGCTGTGTATCTCAACATGGCTTTTAATTAATTTATTTATTTTGAACAAAGTTGCAAAGCTGGAACTAATACCTAAATGCACTTAAAGTCAGATGAAGGCTAACTGAATCGGTGTTCTATTAGCCAATCTGTGTTCTATTAGCCAATCTGTGTTCTATTAGCCAATCTGTGTTCTATTAGCCAATATACGTTCTTTTAGCCAATATATGTCAGAGAATGTTGTACATTGTATGATCTTTCCTGAGCAGATGTCCCCCCAGCTCCCCAAGCTAATTCAAAGCCACATGTGCATCCACTCATAAGCTGAGCTATTTATAGAAACCAGAAATTACCTGATGTGTTACCCCCTACACTTCCCAGTCATGCTATGAATTCTACATTTCTAATCACATCATTGAGATTTGCACTGGGAATTTCTGTGCATTTTTTGTTTCTCCTGCCATTTTATCTAATCAGGATGGAACATAAGGTAAACTTGTTCTCTGTTTTTGACCACCTGGTCATGCATCTGACTTGAATTCTGTTTAAATACTCGGCACACTACCCACACACACAGCCAGAAGAGGACTGGCCACGCCTCAGAGTTTGTTTCTTCTAAAAAGGAGTTTTTCCTAGCCAGTTGTTGCTTGCTCTTTGGAGTTTCTGGCTGGGTATCTGGAAAAACACTTTATGATCACTGGTGATGCGAAAAGGGCTTTATTAAATTGATTAGATTGATTTACTGTATAGTATTCTGCTTTGCTCATCTCCGGTTTAATGATAACATAAGCTGACCAGATTGCAGAAGTGATAAAAGGGGACGTTTCTTTCGTGTAGTCCTTTCAGATTAATTGCAGTTCTTGTTGTAAATTGCGGTAACTTAATGAAAATGGGGGCATTCTGACGATAGGCATGGTTGTCTATGCACTGGTTACAGTGTCGCGTTTTTGTTTCAGAGGATAACCGGCACATTTTCCTTGCGAACTCGGGACATGCCTCTAGAAACTGGGCCTGGTCACATTAACAGCATCCAGCCTTGTGCTGTAAGGGACCTGAGGACTCTGACTCTCTCTCCACAGATGACGCTCTCTCCACAGGAGTCCGCAGTACAACCCATTGACGTTAGTGGTGGCCTTCCACTGCACTTATTAGAGCATGGACGATTATAATGTCACTCCTAATAACAGTGGTGAAGTCCGGAGCTGGCAGTGTAGAGGTTTGGGAAGTCTTGTGCTGAAGGTGCACTGCTTGGTGGTGTTAAGTATCATGGCTGCCTCTGTTTTCCGCTCTAGTCTGCTTTTATCAAAGGTGATGGAGAACATTGCCTTAAATTCATGACTTTCATCAAAGGTGATGGAGAACATTGTCTTAAATTCATGACTTTCATTAAAGGTGATGGGGAACATTACCTTGAATTCATGACTTTCATCAAAGGTGATGGAGAACATTGCCTTGAATTCATGACTTTCATCAAAGGTGATGGAGAACATTGCCTTGAATTCATGACTTTCATCACAGGTGATGGAGAACATTGCCTTGAATTCATGACTTTCATCAAAGGTGATGGAGAACATTGCCTTGAATTCATGACTTTCATCAAAGGTGATGGAGAACATTGCCATGAATTTATGACTTTCATCAAAGGTGATGGAGAACATTGCCTTGAATTCATGAATTGGACAGGTTTGTTGTTTTGCACACTTTCAAAATGTTTTCTACTGTTCCGTGAAATGAACTAACCACTGAAATAATAAACTCTGGAAAACAGGTTTTTGTAGTAATTTAGGTAGTCTACTATTAGTGGTCCACCATTCTGCAATGTTCTATTTCTGTGATTTTACTTTATCACCATGAGTTATTTGATTACTGGAGTGTTTTAGTTCAGCAGACGCCTCATGCCTCTGAGAGGCAACAACATTTTTCATCTGCCTTTAAACGCACTCTGCTCTCAACAAAGGCACATTTTACCCAGCCAGCATGTGATCTCTTCAGAATGCAAAGCGTTCAGCCGCCGTGACATGTGAGAGCCACCGGTCTCATGTCTGCCAATGATTGATGGCCTGCGGGCCCACAGTAATATTGAACCCTTTGAGTCATCTGTATTTTCTTCCATGTATTTCTATGACACGCCAAATACGCACATAATTTCGATCGGGGACACACGTGTGTGTCGTCATAGCACCCGGCTCGCCAGTGTAAGGTTTGATACTGAAAAGGATCCCCACGCAATGAAGCAGGGGAGAACTAAGGATCTACCATCATTTGTTAGTCTGTAAATACCTGACATCACTGGACCGATGATGCGTGGCGTCATCATGAGCTGAGATTTAGTGTGCGGTGGAATTTGTGAGGGACGATGTGTTTAATGTTGCCCTGTGACCGTCTTGGTTAGACAGCCTCTGATGGCATTGGTCATGTCGTATGTGCTGGAATAACATGCCCGATTGGAGAGCCCCTGGAGTGAGAGTTACTTTCAGTAGCCATGGACGTTAGCCATCATCCGTGTTGCCTTGTTTTCCCATTCAATTCATGATTATTGCACTTTCATTAGGTATGGCATACTGTATACACACATTACTCATGGATGTGTTTTTTCGTTTGTTTATAATGCCGCGCTAGTCGTCTCCTCCGGCACCAAGTCGTTCAACATTAAAAATGGATCCCTCTGAGGATTTATTTGAACCCACATTTCTGTGACAGATCGGATATGAATCATAGCTAGACTGCTCTGGGTTTGTTCAAGCGTCTACACTGAAGGATAACTTCATTCCTATCGAACGGAGTGTGACAGAAATATGAGAGGCTCTTTCCCCCACTCATCACAAGACACTGAATGAGATTAGATTCTGACTCTCAATTCCTTTCTGTTATTTCCTGTGTTTTAATAACCCGTAAGTAGTTAACCAACATTGGACTTTATTTATGTTAGCACTGGGATTTGTCACTATTTAAAGCCGACTGCACAAAAAGGCCGACAGAGAACATATTGTAAATATAGTGAGAAGTCAAGAACTAGTAGTAAGATAAACTAGACGTCTTAAATCTGGAAGACGCTAGTCTGTCTTTATATGGTTCGTAGATTTCATCATTCCACAGGGCTGGCTGTGAACGGTTTTAATTCCCATGACTGAATTGGCAGACTTTCACCTTCTGAAGTGTTCAGAGCTGAAGGATGTACTATTGATTTTCTCCCCTCCCAACTCATGTATTCTTATTTAAAGGTCATCAGAAAGCTGGCGGGCAGTCATCGGATGTAGGAGGAAGCCATGTTGGAAAATTGGAAAACCACACAATAAGCAACATGTTGGGGTGTGTGCGTGTGTCTGTGTGTTTGAAAGTGTGGCTCAGCCCTGATCCATTTTTATGCCTACAACTACTGACATAAAAATGTGACGATGCTTCATTAAGGACACACTGTTCTGTTTTTCAATCTTTTCTTCAGAAAATCTAAGCAGGAAATCATGTTCACCACTTTACTCCCGTGATGTAGTTTTCTGAAAAGTCCACAATGAACTTTAAGTTTCGGATTAAATTCAGCAGCAATCTTCGTAGCGTTGAAAAACCAGTGACATATCAAGGGATTTACACGAGGACGCTGACTTTGTAAAACATGTCCGCTGGGAGACGCTGCTGCGCTGAAAATTTGTTTTAATGCCATTGTTGTAAAGTCAAGATCCGTTCCTTTTTGACAGACAATGGAGGGTATTCATCCTACTACAGAGCCCTGCTAATTACAAGGCGGTTTGTCACACATGCATTGTGATGACAAAGCCTGTGCTGTGATACTCTGCTCTAATTGGCCCATAAACATGGGCGGGCGCGTTCATGATATCTGGAATGGAGGTACAGTCGGAGTGAATGAGGGACGGGCGGATGGAGGAAGAGAAGGATGGAGGAGCGAGAGAATGAGCGAAGGTGAGAGTGGTGGAGGTTCGCAGGGATGGCGCTTCACAGCAGATGACACCAGGGTTGATCTATATCGTTCTATCTACAGACAGGCAGTAATCCTGGCTGTAATTCAGGCCCGGGGTTTGCTGTTTTCCCATCCTCACATACCCATTCACTTTCCATCCATTCACAGTTTTAATCCACGCTGCAGCTATTGGCTTTTGAGCATTTGTCCAGGATGTTTCATTGTTGTGTGCTCTGCCCATGATTGGTCCTGAGGCGCTGCTGGAAGGACGGTCTGTGTTGGATCTGAATGCATCACTTCCTTCTGGAGCTGCAAGCTGACATCTGTTCAAGTGATGAATGTATTAATTGATATGTAAGACATGGGATAATTTAATCTACTACTTCATGGGATCACATACAATTTGGTGTATAAAAAAAAGCTAAACATCTATATTGTTTAGAATTAAAGCTATGATATTTTGTAATGAAAAGGCAATAGCTTTTACTTCTCTTTCAAATCAGAAACAATCCTATCTTGTAGGTGTCTCATAATAATGTCCAGTGTGTGAAATAATACCTGTGCCTACAAAGGTTTTTCTACATTCAGGATGAAGCACAATGAATATATCTCTCCTCCACATACCAGTGTGTGTGTATAGTGAAGTTCAGGGGAGGTCATCGGTAGGATGAGGGTGAAGTGCCAAGAGCTGGTGGAAGTCAGGGATGGAGAGCACGGTGTGGGCCCTGGTGAAATGGGCTGCAGTGTGTTTGCTGGGCTGTCCTCCAGTACTCTACTGGGCATCACCTAGGGCCGACAGGAGAAAGGCCATCAGGGCCAAGACAGGCAGCAGACAGAGCCTCCTGTAGATCCGTGTAGCCTGGGCGAGGGTTCATGACATTGACCGACACAAATCCCCCGACCGTCTCAGGTTGCATAACTGGTGTGTCCAAGTGCATCGCTGGACGTGTTTGGCCAAAAGGGGCCCATGGTGTCATTCTGTCACATCATCCTGTAACCAGGGCTTTTTCCACTTCACCTACTTCTTCAATCTTCTTATCAAAGCACCTCAATAAAGAAAATATTTCAATTATACACATTCTTCTCTTCTCCTGTGGTCCTTGAAAGATCTGCCAAATGTTATTAGCAACGAAACCATCCATCGGATGCAACTCACAGAGAGTACAGGGGCTGAAAAGGCATTGTCGAATCCAATTTTGGTTATTTGAAGCCGGTAATGACTGACATACCCTGTGTCTGTTCAGACTTTTATGCTATAGACCGGGGCTGGGACCCTTGCTGTCTCTGAGACTTGTGACATTTTTTTGGGACAGTTTTCTCGGTGGAACAGGGGACTACATTGTACCTACCAGTAGCTCGCAATCAACCTGTTGGAGACCCCTGTTGGGGTTCAATAATTCATGTAGTCGCTGAAATCCCACTCTTTCAGCTGTCGTAGGTGAATCCCACTCTTTCTGCAGTCGTGTGTAGGTGAATCCCACTCTTTCTGCTGTCGTGTGCAGGTGAATCCCACTCTTTCTGCTGTCGTGTGTAGGTGAATCCCACTCTTTCTGCTGTCGTGTGTAGGTGAATCCCACTCTTTCTGCTGTCGTGTGTAGGTGAATCCCACTCTTTCTGCAGTCGTGTGCAGGTGAATCCCACTCTCTCTGCAGTCGTGTGTAGGTAAATCCCACTCTTTCTGGAGTCGTGTGTAGGTGAACCCCACTCTTTCTGCAGTCGTGTGTAGGTGAACCCCACTCTTTCTGCAGTCGTGTGTAGGTGAATCCCACTCTTTCTGCAGTCGTGTGTAGGTGAATCCCA
>JACXGJ010017921.1:0-10711 GCA_016801105.1 Esox niger
AGGTGGTTCGTATCGACAGGTGGTTGAACGTCCCAGGGAATTCAGACATGTTGAGGTTCAGGAAGTAGTCATTCAGAGATGCATTGTTGGTAAGGCGAGGAGTTACAGTTACGGATGGCTGTGGATTTTGTGTTTATCGTTTCCATTTCACACAGCTTCAGGAATGACCTGTCAGGCGTCTCGGTGGCGTTGATAGTGAGATAATGACGTTCTGGAAGCCTATGAAGCATCACCCAATTCTTCTTGTCTCTAGATGCCCTGCTCATTAATACTGTATTCTCTTTTTATGTTTTAAGCGTGTGTGTGTTTGTATTGCACCCAGGTGTTGCTTACAGAAAACCGGATCTCCATCCTGGTTAGTTCCGGTGTATGGTGATGTTAGGGTTCAATACCACTTTCTTCAAAAGTTCCAGACATGCTATTAATATTTCAAAAGTTCCAATTGTGGTACTAATATTTGAAAAGTTCCAATTGTGGTACTAATATTTCAAAGTTCCAGATGTGGTACTAATATTTCAAAGTTCCAAACGTGGTACTAATATTTGCATCTAAAGAACCAGATCTGTGACCTTTAACCAATTACTTTATAATCCCACACAGACAAAGTGGTACGTTTCATTTCGTTTTGATAACGGCATTTTGAGGTACCCTGGTCAGTGTTTCACAGTCAATGAGAGGCAGCACAGGCTGAATCACATGTTAGTGGAGCTCAAGCAGCTATATTGCAATATTTTCGGAAAATTCCTCGGTGAAGCGATGTGTCCAAATGGCAATTTCTGATATTTAAGTGCGCCAAGGAGCACTCACATTTGAAACAATGGGGTATTTGAATAAGGTTTTGAATTAAACCGGTCAGACTGCTTACAGAGATGAAAAATAAAGAACACTTCTGTTATTGCTCAGTTCTCTCTCCAGACCGCCATCATTCTCTCAGCATAGGGAGGCAGTCTCTCTTTCTTTCTTTCTTTCTTTCGCTTTCTTTCTTTCTCTCTCTTGCTATCTCTCCCACTTTCTGTCTCTCTATCACCCTGTCACCCTCACTCCCAGAGTCTCTCTTTTACACACATTCTCTCTCTGTCTCTTTCTATCCAAACTTCCCAATGGGTTGAAATACAATAGATGTTCTGTGCGATGTCTTGTATATGTGTGTACACTACTGTTAAAAGACCACCCGTCCATTACAATACAAATACCTGTTGTCAACAGGTACTGAACAGTTGTCTGCAGCTGATTTATAGAATTGTGCTTGCTGTGTCCTTTCGAATGAAACAATTGACAAAACACATCATGTCATAGACAGTCCAATCATTGAGCCCTGGAGCAAAACACTCAACCCAAATTGCTCTTGTAAGTGGCTTTGGATTGGAAAGTCAAATTACTTTAACGTAAATATAAAGTAAATATAATGTAAATGATGACCGATTGGAGGTCCTACATGGTTGGGAGCCAACCTAAGGTGCAGGCATCTATTTGTTTCTCTGGGTTTGCACTTAAGACAGATTGGTTTCATTGATTGTTAAATAAGGTTACTCTTCATTGGCCCAAACGTAGTTGTGGTGGAAATTCATTTATTTTAGCTGCAAGGTCCAATACAATGCAGGCGTGCTATGTATCTTGGCCTAACGTGTTGAATGAGATCAAATGGCATTGCCAAATGGAGCTACACACAAATCAACTTCATCTTCTTTTCTGAGAGCTTAAGTGTATATAATTCAGACCGACGTAGTAGTCAGCATTTGTCACCGCCTGGAACTTGCATGTAATTAGGTCATTCACTATATCTAGATTAATCAGGCAGAATACATTTCTACCAACCCAATCTGGAGAGTCGTGTTGGACTACAGCCAACCCTCCCTGAACTTTGGCCGACACCGTATCATACCAGTACTGTAGCCCTACGCCTGGGGGAGCCCGGGGTTGAGGTAGGCCATGGGTGTTTATGAGAAATACTCATTACAATTCCAGAAACCAGCATCGTTCTCCTTACATATATACACATAGTGTGTGTCTGTTAGTATAGGTGAGTGTGAGGGAGACTGCTTCCCCGGCCGTTGTGTCAGGCGACCAAACAGTCCCTGAGCCTTACAGCATGAGACTTTTTAGGTACACCCCCTGACCCACCGGTGGCGGGCGACTGAACATTGTGCGGCCGGGTGTGAAATGGCCCTTGATAAATCTGCAGGCTATTGTCAGGGATCGTTTCGGATAGGTGCTCGCGGTTGGGCGGGCGCTCGCGGCCCAAGGTGATGTGTCGGCCCGGCCACTTGAGGGCCTCGCTGTCGTCTGCAGAACAGTACCCACACCAGGCACCGGATCTGGACGAAGCACCGGCGGTGTCCGGCAGGGAGCCGCGGTGGGGGGCGGAATTTGTTGCTGCTGTGTCTTCTTGACGACACCGGTGGCATTAATGGTCCATGACAAGGCCTGAGGCCATGTGAACTTCAAACCGCTGATTCTCTCCGCCATGTCCACGTCGATGTGGATCGGGGCGTGTTCACACCCCTGCTTCCCGAAGTCAAAACAATGGTCTCCTTGTGCGGTTTCGCTGACGTCGAGGAGGAGGTTGTTGACCTGGCGTCACGCTACCAGTCTGCTCAGCTCCTCCACGTTTGCCGAAAAGGACGGTCAGGCCTATGACAGCGGCCCGCAAACATCATGATGGAGCTGATGTCATTCAAAGGCGCCAGTCATGGGTCCGCACACTGAAGCATATTCAACACAACCAGAATTTGGATCAGTGCCATTTTTTTGTTGCAGTGGGGAACAATGATGCTTTTATCTATGTTCTTGAATTCTAAACAAGCTTGTCCGACTGATATGGTTTTCTTAGAACAATGCACATGACAAAAAGCACCGACTGGAGACATGGCTTTGCGGTCAACACCAAATGCATTCTTTTTCCTCCATCTCCCGGAACAGTACCCACAAGGAATGAAAAGAAAGAGCTGGAGGAGATTAAAAAAGCCATATTTTCATCAATGGGTCAAGCTTGAAAGCGTTCGGCAAGTTATGAAAGCACATTGACGTACACTGTAATCACCCTAGTTTGTCTCATGTGTAAATGGGGTCGATGTGGGATGATGCAGGACGAGAATTGGATAATTTTCTCATTGGAGTTTTCCACTCAGAAACTACCCAGAAGCCCCGCTTCAGATCATGAAGATGGGACGGAAGCTACAGGAGACAGGAGAGGAGACAGAAGAGCAGAGGTAAAGGTTTCACTTACATCTGAATTCATTCGATTATTTGCTATGCTGTCCCATCCTCTACCTACTTTCACGGTGAACCGCGTTTCATCCCAAATGTTGCTGAATAGGTGAACTCTCTGTAACACCTGGTATTGTCAAGTGGTCCTTGTCGTTTCAATGTTTCTGTGCTGTTCTTGTTTAACACGCATCATTATATTAGTCGCTGGTGAGGGTGAGGACCTTCCGAAATTAGCCGTTTCCCAAAGAGTAACTAATGACGGAATATGTAGAGGTTCATGATGGTGGTCTCCCGTTATATCTCCCATTATCTCATCTGTCCTGCTGGTATGGGAATGGATCACTTCATGCTGCTAACAGAACCTGACTTCTGACTGGCTTCCATTTCATGACACTTTTATCTTCCTAATGTATTTGGTCATTTTCACCATTGTTATAAAGATAACTTTTTTCTCCTCCCCTGAGGGGTGCCAAGTTTTTGATATTCCTGTCGTGGCCAAGGCGTTATGAAATGCACACTCTTCCCCAGTATTCACATTCTCAGCACATATTCATGTACTTGATCTTCTACCTACAGTACACCATACAAATCAATGGATTTGGCTGCTAAAGTCTGGGCTCCCTCTACCAGTCACAGCTATTACTGGCACTCTGTCAGTGTTTTTTATGCCGTTGGGATTGAAAAACTTTTTTGCTGTGTAAAATTATACACTTTTGGCCATAAGGTGTATGGAAAGATGTGATTTACAAATATTAACGGGAAAGAGCTTCAGTTTTATGATTTAATGTAATACAATTCCATATACCACAATTCTGTTGCCATAAGGTTCAGTTTTAAATGTAATTTATGCTAAATTTATTTATATGCAAAATTTATTTCTAGCATGCCTGATGTTAGGTTTTTCTAATGTAAAAGCACTTTAAATTGCCTCTGTGTATTAAATGTGCTATACAAACAAACCTTAAATTCAACGTTGCCATGGCAGAGCTCTACGGAGAACAATAGATGAGTAAATTAATATTGATATTTAGATGCCCACTCTGGTATATTCTGTGGTAATACAAGTTAATACAAGATATAAATAACTGGCTCCACAATGGCTCATAGAGTTAGTGTCACTTACTGACAACACAAACAATATTGCGAATACTCTACAAGATAATTTTTACACACATTCAATTTTCATGTTTTCCAAATCAATTCACCACGGCCACAATTTCATTTACCAATCAAAATGCTGTATGTGAAACAGTTAGATAGCACTGTCAACTTACCAATTATTCCGCTTCCTACAAGTTGACTCCAAATCTTGCTTTGTGGAAAAGTATACTAAACTGTAATTCAGACCCATTCAAATGCAGGAGCCGCACTCACCGTTATGTCAACCAATCACGTTATGTTCTGCTTTCAGTGCATATTTGTCTCCTAAGACGCGTTTAACTGAAAAACCAACGTGTTCTATTTGGGGGATGCTGGGGGGCCCCCTAGCGGCCATTGGGAACTCTGCATTGCACAATGACAGCAGTTAGTTAATTTCTTTGGATCTTAATTCTGTAAGTGTTAAAGAGGCCTCTCCAAAATGGCCACTGTGTTTATTCATGAATTTACATCTACAAGTCACTTTGAAAGGTTGCTTCGTTACATCGTATCCCTTTGTGTGCTTTGATAAGGATTTCATGCTATTAGCTGTGGACTTCCAGAGGAAAATGCACACTCATTAGTTTGCTCATCTTCTCTTCTTCCTGTTTGGTATAATCTATCTTCTATGTAACCACATCCTTTCTGGTGGATTTTCAATTACTCACGCTCTCCTGTCCTCCACTTCACAGTCTCAGCGAAACTTCATCCCCCTGTCCCACTTTACCACTCAGATACCATCTGTGTTCTCTCTCTTTCCCTCTCTCTCTCTCTCACTCCCTCTCTTGTTTTTTCTCTTCGTCTCTCTTTAGTTCTCGCTTTCACCATTAGCAAAACTGTTAGGAGACGACCCACTGAGCAATGGCTGTCCCTGAATGTTGAAATTGGATTGAAATCTAGATCCCCGCGTCACAGCCCTACTTTCACCCTCAATTCAACCGTTGAAAATGCATCATTACACAGGACACACACTGTCGTTCAAAAGTTTGGGGTCACTAAGAAATATCCTTGTTTTTGTCCTTTTTTTTTTAAAGAACATCCTATTATGATCAATGAAAAATAACATCGAAATGACTTGACGTTGTAGCTAGATGTCTTTTCGACGTGTACCAGACGATGTCGTGCTGTAACGAGGTTATTAATATTCATCCTGCGTGACTCCCATGAACATGCCAACACCCTCCTTACAAAGTACCGAAAATGCCTTGTCTGTCAGCTTTTTCTCCTTGATTCTTTGTTTCGGTCCGTTCTGCCTCTATGATCCGGTGGCTGTAGCAGTTGCGTTATAGGTCCAACAGCGAACCGTCTTGTACATTTAACCAAATGTATGTATTTGGGAATGTGCGAGCTCTGGTGTGTGCTGATATTTGCCACTCTCAGCAGAGCCGCAGGGCTTCGTGTGGCAGCTCCAAAAGGTGTTGCGTCTCCGAGCCTCGACACCTCTACAAGCGAGACAGATTCACAGTCAGCCTCCCTCCCGATAAGCTCTTGTGAAATCCCCCAAGAGAGAGGATTCGATTAAAATAATCAACAGGGAGTGAAATATCTCCATACTGGTCTGTATGGCTAACCATGTGCCTTGAGACATACCGCACTATATTGTACTTGCCATTAAATATAATCGGTCGGGATTTGTAAGGAGGTTATGATGAGAGCCACTGCAATCTCACACAATGGTGTTTTTTCTTCTGTGTACTTACAACCAACTAACTAATCTCCATAGTTACCACCACACATCCTCCGAACAGCACACACAAACACACACACAAACACACACGCTTGTGTGTGACGCAAAGTATTTGATCGGTTCTTGGACAAGTCACAGAGAAAATGCCACACACTGGCAAAACATCCCTCTTATCACATTCAGTGACAGTTTGGACAGTCCCGAATCAATGAGATGTATTTCATCCACACATTGGCACGTTAAAGGGGGGAAGTTATCCAAACTCAGCTAATGTCACACTGTAGGCACACGCGTCAGGCATCCAACACTGGAAAAAAAGACCTCAATTTATATGGGGATAGGCGAAATAGTACAATCTGCCCTTTGTTAAAAAAAATCCTCTGTTCATTTCCCCTTCCAAATTCTGTAATGTCCAATTTTTGCGATTACATCCTTGGCTGATCGCGAAAAACTCCCCAGTGCAGTGGGTTCAGGAGAGTTTACATGCCAAGCCGATCTGCCAATTATCGCATCGCCAGGAAGGAAACCAGGAAGTGTTCACCTGTACATACATGCCTGGGGAAGAGCGCATTCTCCAGCCCAGTTCAACATACTGGTCCGAAGCCAACTTGCCCGGCCCTCTTTGGGGCTTGTGTGCGCAGTCGGATATTAATTCCTGGCAGCACTGATGTAGCTGTAATGTGGGACAGTGACTCAGAACCACTAAAACAACAGCCAATTCTTGTTCCCCTCGAGGACCCCACATCAGCATTTTCTTCTGCCTCAAGATGGACTGTTTTTGTCCAGATAATGATAATCTAGTTCAAAAAGCCCAAATTAGACGGGCCAATTTAACCAGATGCACCAGCCCACCTGGCGTTTCCCTGAAATGTGCCTCCAAACCTGGAGGGCCAGTAAGCAATATAGATATATATACGTCAGAACATCCTGATTTTCCCCTTCTATGCATTCCGTGGGTTTGGGCAAACTCTGAGGCGGCCGTAAATTAAACGATCTTAAAACTCAAAATGAGAACATTACGCAGGCGACCGACCAGCCAGAGACATTCCGCAGAGCTCCACCCAGTGGGAGACGTTTGTAGAAAAACTATCAAGATTAAGTTAACGCCATCGTTCCATTTGAACCGTCACAATGAGCACGTTGCTATTTTTTCCCTTTCGCGGAAGTGCTAAATACATTTTCTTTAAAGACTGCGACTGAAGCCTCATCATGTCTGCATCAAGGTGTGAATGACTTTGAAACATCCTGGCACTCTGCGGGCCCCCGCTGTAGTTGCCGAGCAATTTCTGTGGCCCCCCGCCGGAAACCGAGGTTCAATCCTGGTGTCTGCCCTTCCACTGTTCTCCCACTGGCCTGTCTCACTACCTGTCAAATAAATTGCTAATTAAAAGTCATTTAAAAACAGCCCATGCTTAATTTAGCTTAATAATAACTTAACTGGAAGTGGGTCTACTCTGGATCAAGGCCACACAGTCATTGAAATCAGGGAGAGAGTAGAGGAGTCACAGAGAGACTCACTAGCCTCTGATCGCTTTCTTCACCCCACGATTGCGTCGTTTTGTTATTGTCATGTCCTGTGGTTTTGGTTTAGATTTGTATTAATGTGTTTATTTGTCGCACTTCAGTGCATTTGTTTTCTCCAACTGTTAACTGCTATGAAATTTCACCCATGACACATCTTTTTTTAAACCTTGGAAGTGTCTTCGAGTCAGGCTGCGTCGATATCCCAGTTCTTTAATAACACACACATTGTGAACACGTCCGACGTAAGAAAGGAATAAGATATTTATGCCTTGAAACACTGTGTGCGTCCTTTACTTTCAGTAGCGCTGCTGAAGCTCACGCTATCCAAAGTGACTTATACTACACTGTCACACCGGGCAGGTTTTCACACCAGGCAGCCATTGGAGTAAACCTCACCACGCTAGGGCTGCATTTTCCATGCTTTACAAACTGAGCTAAAGGTATTTTCAGGTTGTCCAGGGCTCTGCACAGGCCATTCACATGCCTGACCACACCTAAACACAGGTGAGTGTTTCGTGTGCACTGTTGTGTCGTTGCTGTGTTGTCTACTACGTAATAATTTTTGCACTTTTGTTGCAAAATTCTCAGATAACCAATGTGTTATAAAACAGTCAATTTAACCATCTGGCTGAATTAGCATCCTGTGTGCCTAATTCTAGCTTTAACATTTACAGTACTCTGTAAAAGCATGTTTTCATCCATATTTACATCATGGTAGTAAAGGCCAATTTCACCGTAATTTCAAGGTATCTCCAAATTGTTTTAATTGTATGCCTACATACAATATTTTCAAAAACTGAAAATCTTTCTGCTAAATGACCATCTGGAAACAATTCCACAAATTAAGTTAGTCTAACTTGCCAACATTGTTGATGGAAAACAGAAATAATTTGTCATATAATTCATCAGGACATTTAAACTATTTCCCTGTGATCATTTCTCTGTCTTTTGGCTGATTATCCAATAACTTTCCCCTGAAGGCATTTTCTATAGACCATCAATTAAAAAATATATAAGAAAATATTTTGAGGAGCTATAGCCAGGTGTCTCAGGATTTTTTGGGACGAACTTGAATTGACTTTTTGGATGACATGGCTCAACCAAATACTGCCTTGCAGAGTCCAAACCAATGGACAAGCCTGATCGTGTTAGTGTGATAGTTTAGGAATGCTGTCCTGTCGCAAGGGTGACACGACAATGTTGAAGAAACCATTTTTCTCTGTATCAAATTATTAAGGACAATGTCAGGCCATTGGCCCATCAGCTGAAGTTGTGGCCCCAAAGGATCATGTAGAAAGGCAATAATCAAAACACACAAATGACTAGATTGTAATGATTACAAAGCAACAATTATCAATCTGCAATTGCCCAGTCAAATACCCTAAACCTGATTTGTGGGAGTGAATTTGCATTAGGTTGCTTGTATCATTTCTGGTTTCAAACAAAAAAGTCGCAGAAAAATAATCTTATAGCTAAAATAAAAACCTATGGTTTTGTTTGTTGTTCTGCTTCAGATTAAAACGGACGCTAAATATGAACACATCTGAAAGAGGCAAATATATTTTCACTGCACTTCGCCGGCCTACAGCCCTGCGAAGACATCCACCGCCACATCCCAATTTCAGCTCGACGGAGACTGAGGCGAGATTCATGAAAGACGGGAGTGCTGTCTCCCAAGGGGAATAGGACAAACAGTGACCTGAGTGAACCCATTCTAAATCTGTCCCTTACTCAAATAGGAAAACAAACACGCTAGCAGGAACCGGAGACAAGCCCTTCTCGACATGACAGAGGAAGAGAGAGAGAGAGTTATAGGGGAAAGCAGAGACACAGTGAGGGTGAGTGATAGAGAGAGTGTGTGTGAATGAGACGGATGGGTAGGGAGTGAATATCCTTGTCGCACAGCTATATAAAACATACTATTTTATTTCAGAGCATCTCCTTGACCTACCTAATGGTCAAGTTACTTCATACAGAAATTATAGTAAGAAAGTAAGTATTAAATGAAAAACATAAACATATCAAAAAATAGAATTGAAAATATATATTTTTTCAGAGACATCAATATGAGGCTGGCACAATATTATTTACAGGTGTTTTAAAGTATTTTCCTTAAAATGCTTTTGAACACATCTTCACAGTGCACCTTAGTCACCACAGAGCTCCCGATTCAGCAAAATGTGATTATCAATTTTCTCTGCATCAAAACAAAACAGAAACAGTGCTCTACGCTATCATACTTTCCTTCTACACCAACTAAATCACTTAAATACTATAAGAATCTTTCAGATGAATTATTACACATTTCCAATGTTATTTGCAGTATAGGAAATATTTTCTAAATCCTGCAGTTTGATGTTTACTCATACTTTTTTCAGTAATAGAATTTCACACAAAGTGAATAAAATTTGGTGTGTGAAACATTTACGTATATAATATTACACCTTTTCCTGAGACATGTTATGGAGTGGTAAAACATTTACGTACAATATAATACACCTTTTACTGAGACATGTTAGGGAGTGCTACACTTTTATGTACATTATAATACACCTTTTCCTGAGACATGTTATGGAGTGGTAAAACATTTACGTACATTATAATACACCTTTTCCTGAGACATGTTAGGGAGTGGTAAAACATTTACGTACATTATAATACACCTTTTCCTGAGACATGTTAGGGAGTGGTAAAACACATCCCTGGGGTGGAAGCAAGGGAGAGGGAAAGAGAAAGAGCAAAGATGAAGAATGAGGGGTATTTTAAACACAGCCACTCAGCACAAATATCATTCCACAGCCGGCTGGGCTTAAATTATCTAATTAATTACATAGAAACTTTCCCGTTAAGTCTCAGTGATTGCCCCAGACACAAACAGGTCAGCCAGCCCCTTGTGTAACACATCACTTTCCCAGGTTTTTGATAACATCTCTAGCCAAAATTGTCCATAGTATCTAATTTCTGTATATAAATATACTGTATGTACACACACACACACACACACACACACATATATATATATATATTTATTTATATATATACATATATATATATATCTATATATATATATATATATATATATATATATATATATATATATATATATATATATATATATATATATATATATATATATATATATATATATATATATAT
>JACXGJ010017922.1:0-10711 GCA_016801105.1 Esox niger
GTGTGTGTGTGTGTGTGTGTGTGTGTGTGTGTGTGTGTGTGTGTGTGTGTGTGTGTGTGTGTGTGTGTGGCAAAAAATCCTAAAACCCAACGCTCTCAGGGTGTACTACAGACAGTTGAATCCTGGAGATGTTTATTTTACCAAGCTGCCTTGTTTTAATTTCAACCGTTTTATGTATATAGATAACCAATAAGAACCAAATGTATGAAGTGTGCTATTCAGGTTGTCAATATAAAACAATAAGCTGAACACACCAATGACTCTTACAAGTTGAACGTGACCGTTCGGGTGACTTGTTTCCTACTGCAACATCTGTTCTAATTAGATGCTTTCCCTCACCAGTTCTGTTGATGAAAGATCGTGAAACGAACAAATCAAGAGGTTTTGCTTTTGTGACCTTCGAGAATCCAGCGGACGCAAAGGACGCTGCGCGCGAGATGAATGGAAAGGTAAAATCTGTGCGCATGCTAACTCGCTTGAGCCCTGTCTTAATTGTGTACGTTGTTGACTTGAATCTCTGCTTCGCAGTCGCTCGACGGTAAACCAATTAAGGTTGAGCAAGCAACAAAACCTCAGTTTGAGTCGGCCGCCCGGCGAGGCCCGCCTCCCATGCACCCCCGTAGCCGTGGGTCCCCTAGAGGAGCTCGGGGTTCTAGGGGCGCTCCGAGTGGAATGAGGGGTCCATCAAGAGGTACCTTTAAGGAAATGCTAACAGCGTTCGTCTAGTGTCTCGTTAAATATGACTTGATAATGTGTCACATTCATGTCTCGTTTTTTCTCTCAATTTTGATTTGCCACATTGTGCTGGTTTCTGAGCTTTCCATTAATATGAGCGTTTCTTGTCTGCCAAAAGACTACTATGATAACGTAGGGATTGTAGAACCCTTTTTCAAAGGGATGTCGTCCAGAGGCCCTCCGCCACTGAAGAGAGGACCTCCTATTCGTAATGGTGGCCCCCCGCCCAAGAGGCATGCTCCTTCTCCCATAGGCAGATGTAAGTCTGGGGATGGGTGACTCATCTTGATCTCATGGCAACAAGGGCTGACTGAGCATCGTTCCACATCAACCCTCCTGCTAACATGGGATTGTTTTGTCCGTCTCTGCAGCTCCCATGTCCAGGGACAGAGACTCCTATGGCCCACCCCCCCGCAGGGAGTCAATGATGTCCAGAAGGGATGATTACCCCTCCCCCAGGGATGACTACTACAGCTCAAAAGACAGGTGATGTGTGCCCCCTCCCTCCCCAAATATCTCACGTTGTGGCTGCTTGCGTGTTTGAGGGCGCTTTTTTGACTTACCAAAAGGGGCGTTTTCGTGTTGCAGCTATTCTAGCCGGGACTATGTGAGTTCCCGGGATACCAGAGATTACGCGCCGCCACCGCGGGACTACCCACCTAGGGATTACCCACAATCCAGTTCCCACGATGATTATGGGTCAATGTCAAGGGGCTTCAGGTATGGTTATTTTTCAGGTTGTCATATGCAATTGCTTTATGCAATGTAACTTTAAGTACATGAAGTAACTTTACTCAATCTTTTTGTTACCAGTGACCGTGATGGTTACGGTGGAGGCCGGGAACCAAGAAGCTACATGGACCGACCCAGTGCCGCTTCATACCGGGAGCCCTACGATGGTTACGGTAAGATTGGCCACTTGAGTGTAACGGATAACGGTTGCTCTAATCTTTCGCGACCTGCTCACAGTGCCTCTCGGAGCTGGAGACCGAAAGTAGACGGAAACGTCCAACAAAGCCTTCTTGACCAGTCATTGTTCATTCTACAGTGTCAATACTCCCTCAAGGAGTCGTGCACATGAGTCTGTTTTTTGGGGGTGAAACAACCCTCACAAAACCACCAAGACCTCCCTGAGAAACCGTGTGACCAATGTGCAGCTCTGACAACGGGAATTCTAAAAAGGAAAAGGCAGCTACTCCGCTAAAACCATGGCATGCTAAAATGGGTTTCATTGCGTATTTTATGTTCCCTTCAAGCTTGGATAAACGGCCCAAACTGCTAAATCCTGTGTACATTTCAGGTCCCTAGCATATTTGAAATTGTGAAACGTGTAGTTGAAATTGATAGCTTAAGAAATACTCACGGAAAAAACATTGGCTCAAATTCAGCAGAGTGTGTGAAGTGAAACTTGCCAATTACCTGACCCATTGACCCTGCAGGTAACTCGCGCAGCGCCCCGCCCTCAAGGGGGCCCCCACCATCCTACAATGGCAGTGGCGGAAGCAGTCGCTATGACGACTATGGCAGCAGCTCCCGGGACGGCTACGGCGGCCGTGAAAGTTACCCCAGCAGTCGGAGTGACCCCTACCCTCCTAGCCGCGGAGAGCAAGTGGGCAGGCAGGAACGGGGGCCCGCGCCCCCAGTCGAGAGAGGCTATCCTCCTCGCGAAGCGTACAGTGGCTCGAGTCGCGGGGCTCCCCGCGGCGGCCGCGGAGGCAGCCGGGTCGACCGAGGAATTGCCCGCAGCAGATACTGACATGGACCTGGAAATGCCACGGCAACCGTTACACACGCGCCGCGTGCTCGGCCGCTTCTGTAGTGGGAGGCAATTGGAGCAACTAGGGAGGTCAAATTCCATGGACAAGCTTAGGGTTTGAGCTGTCTACCCTCACTCAGCCTGTTTTTGTTTTTAAGTGTTAAATTGTTTTCTATTTCCCCCGGCCTATGTGTTGGTACCATTGCCAAGTGGTGAGTGTTTAGTTTTTGTACATTTAGTGCTGTTAAATCCTGATATGCCCTTGGATATGGCTTTCGTACACTAATAAAGTTTTTAACCAAAGACCGTTGAAACGCTAATGGATGTTCAGAGACACCTATTACATGAATGTACACCTACTGACCAGCACACATCAAGTTCTGTCCACATCCATTTGAAATGCAGCCATTTCAACTGGTTTTACATAACATTTAGCAGCCCTGTACACTTTCTGTTGTCTGAAGACCAAGCAAATGTCACTTTCCAAACTCAGTGCAGTTTTCCCTCAGTGGAAATGGATCCATCAAGAAAAAGCCAAGCAATACTGGCTTTCAACGAACTAACCAAAAGAAAGACCGCAACAACCAAACGCAAGAGTCTTTTCAACCCAACTGATAGTGTCAACAGCTGGTAAGCAAAGCAAACCTTTTTGTTTCTCGTCTGTGAAATGAATTTCTCATTGCCGTGAATTGCAGTCTGCTCAAATGGTTGTGCGAGACATTGGATGCCCCAGGTAATCAATCAATCAAACAAACAAACAATGCACTTCAATAGCCGTAATTTTTTTTTGTTTTTTAGTCTTATTTTGTCAACCACATCTTTGTTGATTCAGCTTCAAGTTGATGGAGTTACATTTCACTTGATTAATGAATTTGCCATTAAACCTAGGCTAACTTGACTCAATGAGCAGTCACAAAAGGAGATCAGCTCTGCCGGATACCCTGTCCTACCCCCAACTTAACCCCAAAAAATGTTTGGCAATTGAGTTTTTTTTACACTAAGGGGCAGTGTTCATAAAATGGAATTAAACATGTTTAGTAAATGCCTTAGTCAAAGTTCAATCTTGTTACGAGCATGCAAATTCTCACATGGAGACATCTCCGAAGAGCAGCCTCGTCCTAACAAACTGGAAAATGAATGCAAGCGAGAATCAAATCGGACCTTTTGCATTTTTTTTTTTTTTTTGCAAGGGGAAACCAGGGGGGTTTGGTTGTCATATTGGAAAAAAAATGTATACAGAATTAAAGTCTTGTTAAGACCACTGATTTGTATTTTCTTTGTTTCAGGGTGAGGAATCTTCTGGAACCCTCGCTGATTCAAACCTTTGTTTGGCCGTGTTGATGTGGACCAATCGCACAGAACTCAAAACAGGTTTGTCCACACATTGAAGTGATCAATACTTTTAAAAGCTTGTGTGCACTGCAAACTCCCCTGTGTGTAAATGTAAAACCCCATAAACACTCCATCCTATTCCAGGTGCCTGTGCTGAAAATGTGACCACTCCAAGAGGATTCCGGTTTGGGAGGCTGCTGCATGAACCGAATCCATGCAGGGAAAGACTGTAATTAATGCACTGTGTTACGAATAAAGTGCGTAATTGAATATTTGTCTCAAGTGATGGTTAGCCACTGGGGTTCTCTGGTGTGGCAGTGCACAGCAGCAAAGTTACTCTGTGATGGAGGCCTGGAACATGTTTGGTGGAGATTTATTCTTTTGCAAGAACTGCCTGAAATGCGATGAGTCATAATTCCCACCTAGCGGCACAATTGGAAAGGTTTCTTACTCCGTTTTACCCAGAGGGGATCTTTAGAATTGTCTCAAATGTATTGTTTAGTTTAGGTTTACACCGCCTCGCAATATTTGATAACCATGTAAATGTCTAGAAGTTGCGTTTCAATACTGGGTACAGATCAAGTCTTTTTTGTAGAGGTCACGTCAAGCAGATATGTTGACAAACATCAGCTGGTCTGGACCAGGTTTTCACGGTTGTCAAAATTATTGGGTAATGTCTACACAAAACAGACCTATTTGGAAGCAATTCAAATATGTGATACAAAAATAATGGTACAATTATTGTCAACCGGTATCCCGTTTCACCGCTAGGTGTTTGTGGGGATTGTTTTGCGTCCTCGATTTGTCTTGCACGAGTTGGACTGTACCCTGTACTTTTGGTGCGATTACTGTTTGGTAGGAGCTCTACAGAAAGTGATGTTTTGCGGTACATTAAAGAAGCTAACGGGTTCTCGCCCGCGTGGAACACTGCATAGCCATATCTCACACGTATTTTTTTATGGAACGTTTTCCTTTCCAAATATGATGAGGCTAATCAGATAACGATTGTGTCCTGGGGTTGTTCAAGTGGAATTTGAGGCACCAAGAACACGAGCATTGATTATAATTAGTGGTACGGGTACGTGTTAAAAAAATAAATAAAATTAATAGAATGGTAAAACCCCGGTGCTACAGTGCTTGACATTAACCAGTAGGGGTACCCCGTACTAATGTACAACTAACGTATTTGCAAGCAGAAGTGCAATACGGATGTGGGTTACATTTTTATACTGAGTTGTGGAACTTCGCGCCTTTGTTGGGGATGTATATTAAGGAGGATTAATTGGAGCAATGAACCCAGAGGAGCAGACGGTAACGTGGCTAATATCATTAGGGGTGCTTAATTCACCCAAGAAAAATATAGCTGACCCAGAGGAATTTCTCAAAACATCTCTGAAAGATGGGGTCGTCTTGTGCAAACTCATGGAGCGTCTCGTGCCCGGCTCAGTTACTAAGGTAAGCTCAGCCGAAACTGCAATTGTCAGAGCCATATTGTAACAGTTGGTTATAACGGAGGAAAAGTTAATTTTACCAAGCCAATAATTCTTTGAACCGTGAGAAAAACATTGGAAACGCCTCTGGGGGCGAATGGATTGAAGTGGTGTTAGATGACACGGTCTATCTTCATTGAATAATGTACTGCACGATTGTAAGTCACATTTGTTTAATAGATTTGGATGGAGAATGAAGAGCAACTTTAATATAGGCCATTATCACTAGAAAGTTCGCTGAAGTATAGATTGACTTCCTGTGCTGAAAAAAGTGTTCCGCATTCTCAAGATGACGAAACCTCTCCAACAGTTATGTCTAAATAGAACTTAAACTTCAAAATACGTATCTTAATGTTGATACGCGTGCCTACTATGAGAAACTGTCGTTTACGTACGCCAGATGCGTTTACAATTTCCACCTATTGTTTATGCTAGTCACGTGATGGGGAGCAAGTCCACTTACTGGTAACGCTGCATGATCGGTATATTTTAGTGTGCATATATAGATACACAAACTAATATATATATTTTCGTAAGACATCTATAAAAGTGACTGTACAAAGTTATGAACAGCAGATCTATTAACCAGCTCACCATGAGACACCATTCGCATTTTAACTCGTTGAAAAAAACGCAGGATTGGTTGGTGGTTAACGAGCTGCGACAACCATAGAAAAAGGCTTGTAAACAGATTAGTGTCCAGATCCTTTTAGATCGCTTTTGTTAAATAGTTACTCAATTGAACTACACATGCTGATAAATCCCGTAGTAGTCAATTCCAAGCATGGATGATTTCAATAAACGAGTTACCCATATTGCAAGCTAAGCCAGGGCACTGGGTTTAGCTTTTAGCAAGTTACAAATCAACTTCCTACTTTGACCGCACAATTCGAATGATAAGATAGCAGTTTAACCATTACAATATGTTTATTGTAATCTTTCTGACACATGGGACACAAATACTGTTAATTTAGGAGCGTCACTTCCTTCCCAAAGACTTGCTTCCTGGGACGACTGCTCACTTTACCGGGTGGTGGGTTTATGCATGAAGGGGACAGCCGCAGAAAGAATCCAGTTACTTTGTAAACTGTTAGAAAGGCCAACATTCTAAAGGATACGGTCGATTGTTCGTTTGTTTATTTTGCAATTTCGGTTGTTATCTCCGTCAACGCATTTAATTCTATCTGCGTTACAGCATTGATATCTCCGAGGTAGGCTGTCTTTATATATTTATTTTGTCTGTTATTAGTACTGTCAGGATCCGAGAAACGAAGCTGACTGCATCGCCAATATCAGGGAGTTTTTGAGAGGATGTACAACCCTGAAAGTGGAGGTAAGTTAAAGAGATGTTGGTAATAGATGTTTTCTTTTAAATGGCGCATTACCTTTTTATTATGTTTTTATTTGTTGGACACTGACTGGGCTGGTTGCTGAATTCTTGCTTCTAGGCGTTAGAATAGTTTCATACAAACCACGTTAAGTAAGTTTACTAGGAATTTCACGTGGTTATACAATAATACTCATCTAATCAACATCGATTTCCTTGAACTTAACCATAACTCTAGTTGTATTGTATTATTGTGGTTTCAGCAAACGTTGTTTTTACTCTAGTGAAGGCAGTGTTTTTGTCACCTCTGATGATTGCGGTGTGTAGTTGTCTGTGCTCGTCAGTCACCCCAACAACACGGACGGGGTACCAACTGACACTGTTTCTTGACTTTCATAAGACTGCTGTTTACAGCTTCAGCATTTGACATCACTGCTCCATTCTATCCTTTTTTTAACAAGAAAAAATATGCCCCAATCCACCGCAGAAGGTAGTGACATTGAGAGTTACGTCTGCATTAATTATTGCACATTCTGCATGATCCTAACTAGTACTTCAGGCCTGGCGTAGTGCCACGCATTGGCAGGCAACTAGTACCTCAGGCCTGGCGTAGTGCCACGCATTGGCAGGCAATGTAGACAGAAACCCAGATGAAGTGTATGCAGACATACATCTACTCAACGCAGACACTATTGGGGCGCCGCATTGAGAACATTTGACGACAGACGAGACGTCTTGCGTGTGAATGAAGAACGTCAGCGTTGACAGTTCTACGTTGTCCCGGTGTCAACATTCGGTTATGATGTCTTGGTGATGACTTGTCAGTGTGCCAGTGTTCTCCGAACGGCGCGTTCCCCTCGTGCATTTTGATATGTGTGCCTTAGAGGTCCGTGTTGACTTGGAAAGCCGTGAATATAGTATTTTCGGATTTATTTGCCCCTCTGATTGGTTGTTTTGCATTGCTGAAATTACTGTTGATGGGGGCTTCTGTGGCGACGGTGGTGTATTTATGCCACCGAGAGTTGCTACCTGAGAGTTGCTACCTGTTGCTGCAGCGTCTCCCAGGTTGGCGTGTACCTGTGATTATTGGAGCTTATGGTTGTAATGGAAAGACCGTTAATTGCATGGGACACGTGCAGAATAATGTGTTAAATTCCTACAGTTTGACCCCTCCAGTTGAATTCCTACAGTTTGACCCCTGCAGTTGAATTCCTACACTTTGACCGCTCCAGTTGACCCCTCCTACAGTTTGACACCTCCAGTTGAATTCCTACAGTTTGACCCCTGCAGTTGAATTCCTACAGTTTGACCCTTGCAGTTGAATTCCTTCAGTTTGACCCTTGCAGTTGAATTCCTTCAGTTTGACCCTTGCAGTTGAATTCCTTCAGTTTGACCCTTGCAGTTGAATTCCTTCAGTTTGACCCTTGCAGTTGAATTCCTTCAGTTTGACCCCTCAGTTGAATTCCTACAGTTTGACCCTTGCAGTTGAATTCCTACAGTTTGACGCTCCAGTTTAATATTTTCAGTTTGAGGGATTCAACTGGCAAACTTCAAACTGTAGGATTTTCAGTGCTGGTTGTCGATGTTTACATTTGTTTCCGTTACCACCATGCAATTGCAGTGTTCAGATTACAGGTCAGCTGCTCTGAGCACTTGGCAGTCTGCTGTCTTTTTACTAATTATGGATTATTTCACTTATCTGGTTGTGTATCCGAAGAAGAAAATTACAGTAGAATAGACAAAATGCTGATTATGGATTTTCAAACTGAAAAACCGTTTCAGCAGAGGGTTAGTGGAATACGGTCAATGTTGTTGGTATGGAAATCCCTTTAGCTGTAATTGCCTCCTACAATAAAAGCTTAATCTTTATCTAAAACTTGTTCTGAATAATTTATTGTCTTATAAATTTACCTGGCTTTGTTAACTACTCTTATGAGTGTTTGACACAGTGTTATACTCAGTTAGCTGAAGTTATTTCACTTAACTCCTGAAACTTATTCCTTTGTTAGACTGAATGAGAAATCAACTAGATTGAGCCATGGGATGATTTCTGTCAGGACGGATATTCAGAGGGTGAGAACCTCATGATTTCTGTCAGGATGGATGGCCAGAGGGACAGAACCTCATGATATAAAGTCCCCAAATATTGTGCTCTGTATCATGTAAGTAGCAATATGTGCCCATATTGGCTTCCAAATGGGGAATTCCATGGCTAATTGCCCAAGATTAGAAGTACAACTAAAATAAAAATATTTGTAAAAATCAATAATCCAATCAACAGAAAAATATTTGAGAACAGAAACAATGACAGAGTTGTTTGTTTCTCCCCTGCCAGTTCCAAACCCGCATTAATAATTAATCAGGTCTAATTTATTGGGCCGTTCTTCCGTATGCAGTGAACTGCCTGCTGCTGTGGTCTGTCAGTGATGTCCCCACACTCAGACCTTTATAAGTAGCACTTTCTGCATCTGCATCACATACCTTGGTTTGTTTAAGAAATAGTGATTGAATCAGCCAGACTGCCTGCTGAAGTGGTTCGGGAGGAGAAACGCTCGCTGGCCCTCGTTTTGAGAGGTTCCATCTGACTCCATAATTAGAGTATCTGTGGCGAGGCAGTAGCTCACGACAGTGAGGATTTGGTGAGCCCCTGTAAACTGTGTCATCTTGACTTTCCCCGGACCGTTGCAGTTCAGCCCTGCCTGCGGTCTGGTCAGTGATGTGATGCTAAAAGCCTCTCCCAGCCTCTCGCTTTTAACCACAGCTAAAATGTCCACATGTGTCGTGTGACTGGACACAGAGAGTAGTAACCCTGCTTTCACTTCTGCTCTGGGACCTAGAATGGGGAAGCTGCAGCCAGAACGCTTAAGGGCTAACTTGACATGTAATAGTCAACTACACAGTATAGCAGAACAAATGCAGCATGGTTCTGCAGTACGATGTTATTTTAACAGACATCTGTAGTTAGATACAATTAGAACCTGTCTCATTCTGCTCTGGTCCTACTCTGGCTTTTCTTTTTATCCAGGCAAGTTACTTTCGCATGTCAAATCTATACTTTATATGTCATATTTGTTTCGATTGTGAGTAATTGGGTCCACTGTTGTTTTCCAGGCTTAAATTCTCCATTGACTATATCCTATGAGCAGCATATTTATTTATGTCAATCCCACAAGCTCATCCAGTCTTCCATTTTGATATGGTTGGCAGAGAACCGAATGTGTCGTTGTAACCTTTTCAAAGCTGAATGGTTGCCTGTGCAAATACCCTCTACTCACAGGCCATTTGGCTTCCCTGACTACATGGTGAACCAATGCCTCAAGCCCTGCCACCCAAACTCTATATTTAAGATGTTTTATTTAAAATGTGTAACCTTAGTCGCTAGAGGAGAGCGGATGGTTGGCTGTCTGGAGACCTAGAGCGAGTGTGTTCGTTGTACATAATACAGTAAACGAGGAGAGAACAGCCTGTTTCCTCACCAAAACCATTAGGCCATGATAAATATAGTTCACGTCAACCTGCCTGTCTTTTTCCTCTTGTCACCGGGCTTGGAGTTAGAAATCTGTCAAATAATCCAAAAGTCAGCATCTCTGTTCATCTCTGTTATCAGTGAACACCCTCTCTGATGATTTTTGACCTATTTCACTTCCTCTGCTGTTTTTAGTCGGTCATATGAGCAGCCAGGCATTTTGTTTCACAGTTGAAAGCGTGTTCTTTGTCTGTTTTGCTGCCAGGGCTTTGAACCGGAGTGCCTGTACACTGGGGAGAACTTTAACAAGGTCCTGACCACTCTGCTTGGAGTCAACTTTGCCACCCAAGGTAAGAGTCTGATTCTTTAGCTCCGCAATGAGCATATTCACATGCATTCAAAGCTACAAAACAGTCTGACGGAAATGCACTGCAAAACAGTCTGACGGAAATGCACTGCAAAACAGTCTGACGGAAATGCACTGCAAAACAGTCTGACGGAAATGCACTGCAAAACAGTCTGACGGAAATGCACTGCAAAACAGTCTGACGGAAATGCACTGCAAAACAGTCTGACGGAAATGCACTGCAAAACAGTCTGACGGA
>JACXGJ010017923.1:0-10709 GCA_016801105.1 Esox niger
GTGTGTGTGTGTGTGTGTGTGTGTGTGTGTGTGTGTGTGTGTGTGAGTACGGCTTTTACTCTCCTGGTTAGAACCCTAAATCATAGAAGGATACTGGAACGGGGGCAGTTTTAGCATGTGGGTCCTGTGAGAACAAATGGGTCACATTTAAAACATAGGTTAAGTAATGTTTTGGGGTTTAGAGGAGAAATCGTCATCATTGAATTGTCAAAATGCCTCCAGGTCATGCAAAGTCTTCGGTCGTCTTGCATGAACCGCATGTTTGAGATCTCCACAGAGTGGCTGGATGATATTAAGGTCAGGAGACTGATGTCCACTCCAGAACCTTCACCTTTTTCTGCTCTAACCACTGAAGGGTCAACTTGGCCTTGTGCTTAGGGTCATTGTCGTGCTGGAAAGTCCAAGAGCGTCCCATGCGCAGCTTTCATGCCGAAGAACGCCAATTGCCTGCCAGTATTTTCTGATAACGTGCTGCATTCATCTTGCCATTCATTTTCACAAGATTCTCTGTGTCTTTAGAGCGCATACCCCCCCCAAAACATCACAGCGGAAATTGTATTCTGTTCACTATAGGCCTTGTTGACACATCTCCAAACATAGCGCTTATGGGTGTGACCAAAAAGCTCTATTTTGGTCTCATCACTCCAAATGACAGTGTGCCAGAAGCTGTGAGGCGTGTCAAGGTGTTGTCGGGCATATTGTAACCAGGCTTTTTGGTGGCATTGATGACTCTGCCAGATGCTGGTCAAGCACTTTACTTGATTTCCTTCCGTATCTCAACAAAGTGACCGTTAAGTACTGTCATATCATATGTGGACAGCAGTTTGAGTCTTCCATTGCATTTTCTGTCTTCTTCTTTCTACTAACCTTACCAGATAACTATTACCATTTAGGCTGCACAAGGAAATACTGATGTTAATTGCTATTTAGTGAAATGTGTATAGTTCTTCCCCCTCTGGTTCAGCCGCCCATGGGACTCAGTGTCTGAGGTCGTCTTTGCGCTGCAATTAGGCTGCCGGATCACAGCCTGAAAAAAAGAACACACACGTTTGTCCGCTTGCCTGCCGGAAGGAGTTTGCATTGTCGTTCCATCTCCGGGCAACCACAGTGTAGCCGTCGGCGACCGTGTTTCACAAAGGAAGGATTGACTCTGCATTCCCCGGTCTGTCTACCTTCTTAGCCCGCGCTTGACTTAACGACGAAAGAAGACCACTTGCCAGGCCATCTGTCTGGTTTTGTTTTGACTCTCTGTCTAATTAGACACGTTTGTCTGTTTGTAACTTGTGTGCAGTAGTATAGGCTTCAGTTCCAAGTAAATACTGAAAGGTCTGTTGTACAACATGTCAAGGTGTCTAGTTTTTTCTCCTACACTACCCCAATGGTCTGAGGACTACAGAGAAAGTCTAGGTGTAGTCTATTTATTGTCTGAGTACAGTCAACGTATAGTCTCTGTATAGTCTACATGTAGTCTGTCTACATGCAGTGCCCGTATAGTCTAGGTAAGGTCTGCATAACATCTCTGTATAGTCTGCATATAATCTAAGCATAGTCTACATATTGTCTACAAATAGTCTACGTATTGTCTACATATATTTTAAGTATCATCTACATATATTCTAAGCATAGTCCACGTATAGTCCACGTATAGTCTAAGTATAGTCTACCTATAGTCTACGTATAGTTAATGTATTGTCTACATATAGTCAACGTTTTGTCTATATGTGTATACACGCACATGGAACCTTCAGGATCTGTGGTCGTGAAGAAGTACAGGGACAAGGAAAGCCAGTCTGATAAATGTGTCCATCATACAGTATAATAGACTAAATCTATAATGACACTGTAGCTAGAGAGCTTTTTTCCCTTTTTGTAAAGGTTTTCACAAAGGCATTTAGTTAAATGGGTTATCTCTCTGCTGGACAAAATGCGTCGTCGTAGAATTTTACCCAGTGATATCTGCCGGGCAGGTTTCCTGTCGCATTTTTTGAAATTATATATAACCTCAGCAGATTTTAGAGAATCACTCATATTCGCAGTGCTTAAGTGTTATATTCTGTGTCTGTTTTACAGGTTTTTATGATGCTTTTTGAATTTGACTACCTTTAGATTAAGATATATAGATATTTGACTCGTATGGACCTCCATATGGACCTAGTGGACAGACAAAAAACCTATTTGATGGTTCTATGCCTAGAACCACTTCTATCAGCTCTGTGTTTGAAATTGTAACTTCATCACAAAGTCTACAATTCACTCCAAATGTCAGGCTTAGCCGCTCGACAATTACTCCGTGTACATCGTCCGCTGATGTGAGGATTAACTGCTGGACTAATCGCCACAGAACTTAGTTCGCTAACGTGTGTCTTTTTCCTCTTCCCGTTGAGCCCTAAGCGGTCCAAAAAAAATGTAAGACGTATGCTTCGATCATGGTGACGAATGAGGAAATGAACCCTGCGCTGTGTGCGCTTTGGGGTGTGTGTGTGTGTGTACACCCAAGCGTAATTACAGTATGCTCAACCAGAACACAAGACCTAACGCAAAACACAACAAATGAGTCACCGTGGTAACAATTAGCGGCATGAGCCACATATCCGTGACAACAAATTAACACGCGCCATAGGGGACTGACCTAAACTGGGTCAAACCCGCAAAACACGTACGTTCGTAAATTATGCCTTCTGAACGCATATGTTCATGAATTAACAGGAATAATTAAATGTATTTTTTATACGAATTTTTGTGTAAGTTTACAAAGACCGCTTCGAAAACTTGTTTGGGTTTACCTGAATGCCCGCCTACCGTGGTTCCGAACTAGCCCCGCAGCAACACCGTGGACCCCGCCACAGATACGGCGTCTCATGAATGGTGGAGCCGGGTAGAACATCTCTGTGTAGAGCTTGATTACGGATGCACTGCTAATGGAAAAAAGAAATGACAACCAAACGCGCAGGCCTCCAGCCCTACCCAACAACACTGGAAGCCACACTGATGGTTTCCCTGACGAATGCACTGATGCGCACACACGCGTGCGCGCGCGCACGCTTCACATACATTAACTCGCATAAGCGGAAACACACATGCATACTCAACTACAGAGTTTGCTTTCGTCTATGTGCACGGGCAGGGAGGTATGTCTTGTAAGGACGCACACAAATCTATCTGAACTCTGTGGAAGTCGTTGAATCTCCACCTCTTCCCCATCTCTCCCTCCATCTCTTTCTGTCTCTCCATTTCCTCTCAGGGGCTCCAAGGACCACGACACGGTCAGCATTTAATGCTACTAACAGCCGAGAGTTATTCCACAGTATTCTGAGAAACAGACATATTCATCGGGACTAAAAGAGTCACTTTTTCAGTTTGACAGAAAGAGAACTACTTAATTAACGTTTAACAAAACACTTGTTAAATGCTACTGAAAGGCAAAATAGTTATTTAATGCTGCTAAAAGAGAAAGATAAATGAATCAACACTAATAAGAGACAGTGACCAGCTCTGTGCTGCTAAAACAGTCTTATCCAGTGCTAATTAAAAAGAGACTTCTTGAACCTAATTAAAAGAGAGAACAACATTGTAACACTACTGAAAAAACAGGAATGAAAGTTGTGAAAGAATCAGGTACGGTATTTTCCATGGTGAAGTCGGTCAGAGCTCTGTCAAAATAGTGTCGATGGGGAAGGAAAGATATGATAAAGAAGGAAAGATTGAGTAAAACAGAGGGAGTGTCGAGGGGTGTAGAGACCGAGAGGGGGAGTGGGAGAGAGATACCGAGAGAGTTAAAGTGTTATTTTAATGGTTGAGTGATGAAACATCCGCGCAGTCTGACCCACAAACACGCTCTCAAGACGGGTCCTTCGTATACAACTTTCTAGGGGCTGACGAGCACATTGGATGAGCTGGAGTTCCTGTGATTTGGACACACACACACACACACACACACACAGACACACACACACATTGAAGTGATAATGGAAGGTGTCGTTGACATACATCCCTGGGGGACTGATGTAGCGTGTACTACACACCTGCTCTAACCTGTGGGTGGGCCGGCCTATGCACACACACACACACACACACACACACACACACACACACACACACACACACACACACAGGCAGATACGCTAACACAGACACACAGACACACAGTTTATGGGTGGGCCTGTGTTTGTGGTGGGCCTGTGTGGGTGGGCCTGTGTTTTGCTACTCACCCCGCTCTCCCCAGGCTAGCTGGCAGAACAACGAGACTTTCTGAAATAATCCCACAGCTAGCATGGAATTAGCAAACGGCGTTTGTTGTGTTTGATGCGTGCGTGCGTGTTTATCTATGGCTTCGGCAGTGGTGGCCGTTTATCAGATGTGTCCTCTATGTCCCGCCTCGGTGTCTCTACACATCTCTGTTCGTCTCTATGCACTCTGAATCGATTGTCGGCGGTGCTCGCCAGGAGCTGAAGTCTGACTCGGTCAATTTGTTAATCCAGACGTGTAGAAGCACTAACGGTCGGGCTTTTAGGGTCTCGATGAAGAACACGCCGTCAGATTTTAGCCATTAGGAATTTCATTGATTGTGTATGAATGATGTGAACCGTGGTCCTCCCGGATTGAGCGGCGGTCCGTGGTTCCACCAGAGTCTTGGCTCAAGCCTCAGCTTCTGTCGAGTCTGTCTCTCTAATGACTCCCTCTGTCGACTCCCTCTGTCGACTCCCTCTGGTGATTCTCTCTAACGACCTCCTCTAATGACACCCTCTGTTGACTCCCTCAGTCGACTCCCTCTGGTGATTCTCTCTAACAACCTCCTCTGTTGACTCTCTCTGCCGACTCCCTCAGTCGACTCCCTCTGGTGACTTCCTCTAACGTCTCCTTCTGGTGACTCCTTGTAATGACTCCCTTTGGCGACTCCCTCCGGCGGGTTGATCAGGTCAGGTGAGTGAGTGTGTCCTTGCATCCGTTGACTCACGTGACTCCCCGGCGAGAGGAACTGGGTTTCATTTCGTTTGATTCCCAGAGAGAGGGGGAGAAAGGAAGAAAGAAACAGAGAGAATGTGAGAGCAGGAAGGAGAGAGGTAAAGAGTGGAAAGGGCTGAGGGGATTATAACGGAACGATAGCACATCCAATTGGCTCCCACCTCTCAGCCAATCCCCAAACCCACCGAAGCGAGTTCATACGTTTTCATGAAAAGTCAGAAAGGTATTCGTTACGCCAAAACACCATTAAAAGTCTGGCCGGTAGAAAAGAAGGTTTTGCTCTAAAACAGTGTGTGTGTGTGTTTGAATTTTGGTACACACTGGGATTTTATTTTTGTTTTCATGTCGCTCTGACTTTTATAATGTGTATTTACAGGGTCTTGTTGCTAGCCATATCTGATCAAGACATAGTTTATGTGCTCGCTATATAATGCAATGCATCCTACACTGGAAGGAACCGCGCGTTGTCTGTCATCTTTTGGCTGGACGTTGGCCAGGCACAGATCCAGGATCAGGTGACCCTGCCTGTCTCCATCTGAACCATAATGGGAACATTAAGTCAGTGTCTTGTGGCGACTTCCTCCGACTGGTAATATATAACAACAGTGGGGGGGGGTGGGGCTGAAATGACCATGACACTTCATTTCCCGGGCATTGGAGTTATCCGTTACTGGCAGCCTATTAACAACGAGCGAACCGATTGGCCGGGGGGGGTGGTATTTAGAGAAACGGAGCGTATCATTGGGCGTGCCAACTCCATTAGGCAGAGGTCAGCCAGTCCAATGATTAAAGAGCTAGAGGGAATCGACAAATCAGCAAACAACAAACAGTCCATGCAAATGAGTATGCAAGTGCAGCTAGTGGAACGGGGCTTGACAATAGGCCAGACACACACTGTATGCAAATGAGGATAAACCCGATGGATGCCAAGTATACAGTGGGTGTGTGGGTGTGGGTGTGTGTGAATGTGGGTGTGGGTGTGTGTGTGTTAAGGTGTGTGTGTGTGTGTTAAGGTGTGTGTGTGTGTGTGTGTGTTGGGGTGTGTGTGTGTGTGTGTGTGTGTGTGTGTGTGTGTGTGTGTGTGGGGGGGGTGTGGGTTGGTGTGTTCAGTTTCAACCTCCGGTGTATAATAGTAAAGTAAAAGGTGAGAATGGAATAAGAGAGTGATGAAGTGAACAAGGAAGAGTGGGAGTGGAGGGAGTGGGATGGGCCACCTGCCAAGCCCCCCATTCACCTGCAACCCATTCCCAAACAGGCGACTCCATCTTGGGCATGGAAACCAACCTACGTCCCCTGGGTGTGGAGGGAGAAGGTTCCCTGGAGGATTGCAGCTCTGATGTACTCTGAGAGCCTTGCCAAGACCAGGGTGTGCATTTTATTCCATGATTCAAGAGGTGGTCGCGATCTGGGAACGTTTGCCTTCCCTTGAGTATTTGCCATATAGTGATATCGGCGGGGGCGGGGACGGGGGCGGGGATGGGGGCGGGGTTTCGCGTTGTGACGTTAGGCTATTTAAGACATCGTTTTCCTTCTGCCACCAACCCTCCACTCCTCCAGTAAGGCCCCTGTCCTGGACGTTCTCCACGTTGTCCGGACGACTAGCGACGTTTACTGCAGTGCAGCCACACACACACAAACACACCCCCACAAGGACGCACGCACGCACGTTTGAGGTGTCACCGTACTTGTGGGCGGGTATCTGGCCGGATGGTCTTGTGTTAAGCTCAAGGGGAGTGTCTGATCAATGTGTGGGTGTGTGTTAGCACGTTTGATCACGCCGAGTCTCGAAACGAGAAATTAACGCGAGGAACGTTATAACTCGGACTCCAGACTCCAGCAATATAAATCGACGTATGTTTGTGTATTCTATTGTATTTTGTGTGTGTGTGTGTGTGTGTGTTTGTTATGTGCTTTCAAGTGTTTGTGTGTTTCGTGCTGTTATTGCTTGTCAGAAGAAGTTTCTGTGCTCTGGCACTTATTTCTCAAAACGAAAAGAAAGCGAGAGATAAATGGAGATGGACTTATCTTTTCAGATTTTAGCATGAAGCATTATTCCTCTTTCTCCTACTCTCTCTCCTTCCCTAGCCACTTAGCACATTCCCTCCACGGTCATTGATCCCCGCCTGTTCCACATCAAAAGACCTTCATGTCCATCCCTTCATTGGACCCCCCCAATGCACCATGGGTAATCTATCACATAGACCAGGTATCGATCAAAGGATGACACTAATTCTGTGCGTGTTCTTTCTCTCTCTTTGGATGTGTGTGTTCCTCCCATTGTCTGTCCAGACATGCAGATACTGTTGCTGCTTTTTAAGGTGGATGAGAGTGGGTGAGGGCCAGAGGGAGGGGCATTGCACAGCACATCAGTTATCAGCAGACGATCAATATGTTTGTTGAGGTAAGACAGGGATGAAGGAGTACAGGTGTGGACAGATGGTACATATTCATTAGTAATGCTGATAGATGGTATATCCATACTGATAGATGGTATATATTAATTAGTATACTGATAGATGGTATATCCATACTGATAGATGGTATATATTAATTAGTATACTGATAGATGGTATATATTCATTAGTATACTGATAGATGGTATATATTCATTAGTATACTGATAGATGGTATATCCATACTGATAGATGTTATATATTCATTAGTATGCAGATAGATGGTATATCCATACTGATAGATGGTGTATATTCATTAGTATGCTGATAGATGGTATATCCATACTGGTAGATGGTATATATTCATTAGTATACTGATAGATGGTATATCCATACTGATAGATGGTATATATTCATTAATATGCTGATAGATGGTATATATTCATACTGACCCCAAAAGGCTAGAGCCGGCCCTGTTCATCGGTATCCAGTTAGGTGGTATGTATTCAGTAGTAAATAGATAGATGGTATTAATTAATTAGTATACAGATCGATGGTGTATGTTAGTTATTATAAGCACACACTGGTTAGAATCCTGAATGCTGGCTGGCTGATAGCTGTTGTACATCAGACCATATACCACAGTTATTATATTGCATCTAGTTGCAATAAGGCAATGCAGTATACTGACATATGGTTTGCATTTATTATATAGATGGTTTATATTCATTAGTACAAGGATGGTATGCATGAATTACATAGATGTTATATATTAATTAGTGTACCGTTTGATGGTATGCATTCATTATATAGATAGCTAACATTCATCAGAATAAAGCTAGATGGTTAATATTCATTAGCATCTACTGACAGATGGTATGCGTTCATTATATAGATAACTTATATTCATTAGTGTACTGATGGATGTATATGTTCATTATTACACAGACATATGGGGGTGTTGAGTGGCTCATCTGGACAGGACAACAGCAACATCATGCTAGTCTTTTTACTCACAATGTCCTTTTTTAATATCGGAACAATTTTTTCAAACAGCAATTTGCATCTGGACAAATAATCCCCCTGACTTCGCCTTGTCTGTGTCTTGGTCGTGGTGAGAGAGACAGACGTGTTCTGATACCACCAGACAGCCTTTAAAAAGACCATTTCAAACCGCGACTTTGGTACTGTTCTTCCAGTTACAGCCTGAAGTGGCACAGCTTTCTGGGAGCACGTCGTTTCGTCACTGAGGTCTCAATGCTTCATTCACGGCACCTGCTTCCAACCAGAGCAGACGCTGCGGTTTACTCTTCAGCAGGACCAGCGCATTTCTGACCGGGTCCGATTCAGGTTGGCTGCATGGGGGAGCTTCATTATTATTGGCTACTATGGGTCCATTTTGGCTAACTCCATGGTGGATCTGGCCTTCCACAGCCCTCGGTAATCTCCCCGTCCTCCCCCTGGGATTGACCCCCGAGGCCTGGCTCGGCAGAGACACTGTACACAATGATCACATGATCTTGTCTCTGCCCTAATAACGAGAGTCGTGGTCCCAGAGGCGGGACGACTGGCTTATCTGTCTGCTTAGGAGCGGGCGCCGGTTTGGAGCGTGGGGTCCTGGCGCGAGCGTGCTTTTTCAGGGGAGCGAGACCCAGTCCGTTGACTCTTCATTATCGTTCATCTTGTGTCAAAAAGCTGTCCACTAATTATGACATCGCAATCATTTCCCAATTGTAGCGTTGCCGTTCTTGTCGTACGGTAATGAAAACTGGGCCCAGTTGGAGATTCTCCGTGCGTGCGTGCGTGCGTGCGTGCGTGCGTGTCCCTGTCATGATAACTCCTATTCCCCAAGGCTACCTCGTTAGCCTCTTACCCGACGCAACTATAAATCAATAAATGCAAATGAATCCTAATGAGTAAATTTGATTACCTTCCACTTTCGCTTTATAAAACATTTGACGGCAGTTTCTGACCAATAATATCTCAGTAGTGTTGGTGTGTGTTTGTGTATGTATGTGTCTGTGTGTGTGTGTGTGTTCATGCTTGCACACACGGTTGTCCCATCTAGCTCCCATTCCACCTGAGGCTCTACCTCTCTACTCGTGTAAGAGCGCTCTCTCAGTGGGCAGACGCCCCCAAACAATGTAAAGGGTAAACAGGCTCTCCTCCCTTCCTCCGCTCCTCTGTCCTTCTTTCCTCCCTCTGCCCCCCCCTTCTCCTCCCTCCCTTCTTTCCTCATCTTCTTTTTCTCTCCCTCGCTCCTCTCCTTGCTCCTCTCCTCCCTCCTCTCCTCATTTGCTGTCATCTGTCGTACCCATTTCTCTGATCTCCTCTGGGTTTCCTTCTCAGTCTAGGTTATCTCCGCCAACTCCCTGTGTTCATAGTTCTGCTGTAATCCCATCACACCTTTCCACCCTTTTCTACTGTCTCATATTCCCTCTCTTCATTTTACCTGCTTATCTTATTCATTTCAAATGGTTCCCTCAAACACCCTCTTGTCTGCTTCCTTCACTTGGTACCTAAACCCTTGTCTCTTTCACCCCCCCACACAAACACACGCACTGTACAGAACAGCTGTGGAGTCTAACAGATATTGTCCTCTGTATACCTGTGGAGTTTAACTCATTGATACTCTGGAAAATCCTTAGCTTTGCTTTTTCTCCTGTTGTTTCTTCACATCTATTCACCTCTTCCTTCACAGTCTACCTCCTTCATTCCTCTTTTCTCATTCCCTTCGCATCGGTTCCCTCCATCCTGCTGTGTTGTCTACTTTGGCAGGCTGGTCGTGCTTTTTCACAGCTGCGATTTAACTTTTACCCCACATCTAATCTCTTCCCTCCCTTATCCTATTTACTTGGCCTAATGCCTCCCTCCCTCTCTGTAGACAGGTCTCTGGGTTTTATTGATTGCTGCCACTGTTGGATCGAAACATAATTGTTATTATTTCATTCCAACTCTTACATTTCCCTCTTCTGTTGAATAGTCAGACAGATTTCTCTGGACGCTCTAGTTCTCCTCTCTTCATCGTTCCCTTCACTGCATCCTTTCCTTTCTGACAGTCCTCCTCCCTTCATTCCCTTTTCTTCTTTTCATCACTCCACCATGTTTTCTACGCTGGTCCAGACTTTCTATGTTCGAGACCGCTGTCCCTGCCATGCCATGTCTTCCCCACCTCCACATGGGTGTCATCCCACCTCCACCTGGGTGTCTTCCCCACCTCCACCTCCATGTCTTCCCCACCTCCACCTGGGTGTCTTCCCCACCTCCACCTGGGTGTCTTCCCACCTCCACCTCCATGTCTTCCCCACCTCCACCTGGGTGTCTTCCCCACCTCCACCTGGGTGTCTTCCCACC
>JACXGJ010017924.1:0-10707 GCA_016801105.1 Esox niger
GGAAGGGGGAGGGAGAGAGAGAACGTGAGAGACAGAACAGGAGACACTAGGGTTTTTTGCACATTCAGTGTAATCCTTGTCAAAAAAAATCTTAATCTTTAATTGTTTATTGCATATAATATATTTCTAAAGTACTACATACATGTTGCAGGCCATGTCATAATAATGTCATTGTTCAGAATGACGCATGTTACTTGTTGCTCTTGACAAATAAAAGACTTTGACTTTGTTTGTGTTAAGCCTCAATGCATTCTGATTGTACTGTAGATTACAAGGTGCTGTTAATCAATTACTTGTTCACAAATCCAGTTAAATTGTGTGGTACATGAAAAATCATTCCATTTTTTTACAGGATCATTATACCAAATATTATTAATCTCGGCACAGTCCTCCTCTCCTTCATTACCATCATCATTATTTGGCTCCTTTTCTCCCCAGTACCTACAATGAGAACAACACAGAGTGGTAGAAAACAAAATCCTTAATCTAGAATGCAGATAATTTTTTATGTAAAAAAGACAGCGGAGAACTATACAATTAGGAGACCACTGCACCTTTTTCTTTACTTTTCAAAAAAGTTGAAAAAGAAAGTTTTGAGTGAGGAACAGAAGCGTTCAATCTGCAGTGATGACTTTTTAACCCTTCTATTCCTCATTCAAAACCTCCCCTTTAACTTTTTTTCCAAATGAAAGAAAAAGGTGTGGAGGTCTCTTCATTTTTTCCAGATCTGCATGTACCTCTGAAAAGTCTGAAATAAAGTGGAAACCATCTTTATATAACTGCATACAATGTGACAGAAGTTGCCAACTATGAAATGGTAAAACAACCTTAGCACAATGACATTTAACAGTGTTAATGCTAGCTGTTACTGTTGACTATCAGTTATTGAATCAATGCTTGTAATCATTGGCTTGAAAAACAACCTCTAATTTCTTTCACACTGAAAACAGATACTGAAAGAATTATATCTTTCAAATGTAGTTTAATCTCTTACGCTGTGGTCAGAGGTGTGCCGTCAACCCATCTCCAAGTCCCCTCAGTCTCTCGGTCAGTCAGACCGATCCAAGCACGAACGTTTAATGAAATGAGGAATTTCTATCAGAGAAAGATTAAGATGTTGTTAAAAGCATCAAAATAACCATTGAAATCCATGAATCTCTTATGGACCTCCGTCTCACCTGTTCCTCTAGGTTGTTTATGATGACTAGATGTGTCCCTCTTTTCAGACAGTCCTGCTCTGCATATTTCCAGATATTATTTTCCATGGAGACGTAATAGATGCTGTTACCAAACACTTTCCATTCATTGGAATATTTCCCTGATTAAAAGAAAAGCAGTGGATAGAATTACATGTACAGTGTTTGTTCAATTGTCTTGATGATCCCAATTCAGTTTCTCAAGTCGATATGAAAGTCATTTTGATGAGGATTAAGGAAAAACAGTTCACTTCACTTACCAAGTATTGTTTGAAAGATGTCTCTCTTTCTCTGCAGTTTGTCTCTCTCTTCAGACATGGTTTTGTAACTAGCCTGTAGCTGATCTCTTGCTTCAGACAGGTTGTCGTATCTTGTCTGTAGTTTGTCTCTTTCTTCAGACAGGATTTTGTGATTAATCTGTAGCTGGTCCCTCTCTTTTGTCAGGTTATTGTATCTAGTCTGTAGTTTGTCTATTTCTGTGATGTACTGATGGCCAATGACTCCATCTGTAATATTTAAGTTTTATTAAGTGCTGGTTCATGGAATGTATCCTTCTGTTACCCACATTTCAAGAGGATCAATTTTAGAATGATGATAGGAGGGTTAGTTTTAACTATGTTGCTTCCAAGCACTTGCTTTAGTAATGTATTTTGATATTGAAAAATGTTTCTTAAAGGTCTGGGCAGCCTGATCCTGACTGCATTAGAAATGCAGACATTTGCCAAATGTAATGAGATTTTGCACAGAAACAGAAAACACATAAAATTATTCACCCTCTTAAACTTTTCCACATTTTATTGATTTACAACAAGAATTCAAAATGGAATTAATCAGGAATTCTTGTCACTGATCAACGCAAAATAATCCCTAAAATCAAGGTAAAAATTTGACACATATTCAGAAAATTGTGATTACATTGAACCTTTTGGTCAATAGTTGGTACAGGAATATTTGGCAAGAATTACAGCAGTGAGTCTATTTGGATATTTCTCTACCAGCTTTGTACATGTGGACATGGCACATTTTCCATCAAGTTAAATAAGACCTTTGATAAAAAGCGATGTTCCATTCTATCAACAATATTTCAAGAATAAAATATGTTGTCAGTTCAACTATAAGTGTAAGTGAACTAAACTTACAGTAGACAGACAGTCCTATGATCCCAGCCAGAACTGGAACACACAGCAGTCCCAGACACACTGCAGCAACTCCAGAAGGTCTTTTCCACCACTGACAAGACACTGAAGCTGAACGTCAAATAAATGTAAAAACTTTGAAATACAGTTATTAAAAGTATGACATTTGGCACTCAATTGCTAATAGGATTAGCCACCAACCTGCTAAATGTCCAAATTGTAAAGAAAAATATTAAAGACTTTTATAATTCATTTGCATTTTTAAAATGAGGATGTGTGTGCATGCTATATGTTAATACATGCGTGTTGTTATTTGTGTGTATTACGTGCATGCAATATTACCTGAACGTTGAATGACAACCCCACCTGGTTTGGGCTTGTATGCTCCTACATTGGCATATCTTGGGCAATCAATATTTGTGCCAACTACATTCCCTTCAAATTCTCCCTCTGACATCTTTGAACAAGTTTTCTTTATCACACGTGTGCTGCCACAACTGTTCTCTTTTCAGTGACTTGTTGGTTGAAATGTGACATGATCTTCCCATTGAGATTAGATGAGGGTGTCAATGCTTTTGTTGTACGTAGCTCTGTCTGTGTTGATGGAGACTTCCTGTTAATTTTTTTTTTTATAAGTATCTACCATTATAAAGCATTTGTGCATCACATTGAAAGGTGCTGCATATTGTTGTGCAGAAAGACTGTCTTCACTAACTGTGTAATCTTCAGCTGTAACATAACATATGAACTGATGGAGTCTATGACTTTCACTCGCTTTTTGAAAATGGATTCAATCACAAGCCATGACTGTCCTCTGTAATGTGTTTTTCAACTTTATGAAAGAGGAAATCTATAGGAAAGACACTTTATCTCTTCATTCATTTGGAAATATTGTGATTTAGTTTAAATAAATTGGGATTTTTTAATCTAGCAAGACAAAACTGCTTTCTAAAAACGTAATCTACCAGAAGATCTTAGACGTGCACAAGAACATATCCATTTTTAAATCCAGGTTATAACTGCTTCTCTTTTCACTTGCCTCTTGCTGAGCTCTGAAACTTAACCACACTGTGAGCCTTACAGCTTCCTATGTTTTTATCACTCAAACTAATCTGACAGCTTTTATAGTTTCCTATATTTTTATTTGTTTTATTCATTATATTTTCTAATTCCATGCTTTATTATTATGCTGTATTTTATATTTATTATTAAATGTATATTCTGCTTCTACCAATCATAATGCAAGTTTTGGTGCTATAAGGAGGAATAACCACTGTGTACATGCTACAATCTGTTTTAAATTCCATTGCATTTTATATTTTTATTTTCACGGTAAAGCACATTGAATTGCTTCTATGTATGAATTGTGCTATATAAATAAACTTGCTTGCTAAAGTAAAGAATATTAAAGGCCAATATCTATCACAAACTAAATGTCTTAATTGCCCATTGTATGAACATTGTAAAACAGCCGTATATTTCCCTTACCACAAATATAATTCTAAGGCAAAATTCTTTATAAAGAACACAGAAGTTCCTCCTCAAAAGCTTTGACAGACATTCCTCAGTTGTGAAGTTCCCCATATGTGCCTGGTCTCAAACACATAGAAAGACAAACCGTCTAACACAAGTTTCAGCAAACACATGACAAAAGGTGTTTTTTAAAAGAACTATACAGTTTTCCCTTTGAATGTGAATATAAATGTTGTGTCTTGGTGGTCATGTTGGCATTAATTAGATACGCTGCTGGGATCTTTAATATGGGTGTGAGGACAGAGTATCTGCAAGATCAAATTAAAATATATACTCATAGACCACCTCATTGGGTACACCTTGCAGTACTGGGTTGGACCCCCTTTTGACTTTAGAATTGCTTTAATTCGTCATGGCATAGATTCAACAAGGTGCTAGAAAAATTCCTAAGAGGTTTCGGTCCATATTGACATTATGACATCACACAGTTGATGCAGATTTGTCGGCTGCACATCCATTATCTGAATCTTTGACATCCGAAAGGTGATCTATTGGATTGAGATCTGGTGACTGTGGAGGCCATTTTAGTGCAGTGAACTCATTGTCTTGTTCAAGAAACCACTTTGAAATGGTGTGAGCTTTGTGACATGGCGTGGTAGTTATCCTGCTGGAAGTAGCCATTCAATGATGGGCAGACTGTGGTCATAAAGGGATGGACATGGTCAGCAACAATACTCAGGTAGACTGTGGCCTTTAAACGATGCTCAGTTAGTACTGGGGGCACAATGTGTTCCAAGAAAATATCCCCCATTCCATTACACCACCAGCCTGAACTGTTGATACAAGGCAGCATGGATCCATGCTTTCATGTGGTTTACACCAAATTCTAATGTTGCAGCAGAAATCAAGACTCATTACACCAGGCAACATTTTTCCACTATTCTATTGTCCAGTTTTGGTGGGCCGTGCAAATTGTAGCCTCAGTTTCCAGTGTTAGCTGAGAGGAGTGGCACCCAGTGTGGTTCACTGTTGCTGTCCATTCTCCTCTGACCTCTGCCATCAACAATGCATTTTAGGAATTTTATACATTGGGAATTAATGTTTTTGAACAGGGACTAATGCTTAAGCCAATTTAAACAGTATTTACAATGTATAAAAGAGCAGGAATTTCAAACTCCACTACTTAGAATTACTAAACAATCTTGTATTTTTGACGCACATTGGATATTTTTTATTTTTCTGACCATTCTCTGTATATTGTAGAGATGGTTGTGCAGGAAAATCCCTGTAGATTAGCACTCTGAAATACGCAAACACAATCATGCCACATTCTAAGTCACTTAAATCACCTTTCATCCCAATTCTTATGCTTGGCTTGATCTTTGTCTTGTAGATTATCTGGACTGGTTACATGCTTAAATGAATTGAGTTGCTGACACATGGTTGGCTGATTAGATATCATGTGATATCAAGCAGTTGAAAAGGTGTACCTTATGAAGTGGCCAGTGAGTAATCATGTTTTGAGATGACAGTACCAGTTTAAATTACAATGAGCACAAACAGTGAATTAAATAACTGCACTTTAATAAGTACTGATGGAGTATGATAACTAAACTAAGGTCGTGAGGCAATTTAAATGTAAATGGAATGTCCTACATTTTTAAAATCCAAAAGGAGGTGTAATTTCTGCAGATATTCCCTGTAATATAATGATTTATGTCATACCAATAAAGAAACTTCTAATCAAAAAGCTTTCACAAAAATGGCAATTATAGAGCCTTCAGGATCTGTGTTTACTTCACAAATTTTAATGGTATAAAGAATTTAGGTAAAACCTTTTGGATAGTCCAAATCATTTTTACATATTCACCAACTGGGTCGGTCACCTTTACTTCCGTTGGAGACATTCTGGAGAGAACATCAGTGTTAACATTCTACTGATCTGGTCTGAGCAATAGTCACCATAATTGTGTTCTGTGGGGGACAGATTTATGCTGGAATGGACTATAACCCCTTCTGGTCTTGAGTGAGCAAAGAACCGAGACCGTCATTCCTGGCAACAGTATACACTCTAAACTGCAGGGTAAAATCAGAAAAGGCAAGGATAGGGGGTTGCTTTAGTTTCTTTTTAAGTATTTTAAATGCTTATTTATTTATCCCATTGTGCGGTCATACTCTGCTTTTTGTTTTTGGACACTCCTTTAAGTATTGAGTAAAGAGGTCGGGCAAGGCTGGCAAAATTGGCAATAAACCTATGGCAATATCTGACAAATCCAAGAAAGGTCTGTTCTTGCTGCACTGTCTGGATCTGGGGCCACATGAACCCAGATCTGTTTCTAAAACAAAGCATTTTTGTCAGCTACTTCTACACGTCAGTAGCCATAAGCTAAATCTAGGGTAGAGCAGAAGCTGGCCTTAGTGCGGTGAATGCTTCCTCTTTCCTAGAAAATGTTTGAGTATCTTAGTGCATGACTGAATATAACATACAGCAGTCAGCCTAAGCTAACCATTCTTCTTTCTAACCAGAACAATAGGCGCTGTCCAAGGATAACCCCTGTTTTCAGCATATTACCAAACAGACCAAGGACTTCCTGATACATGCTAGGAGGAATGGGCCGATAACTTTCTCTAATGGGCATTTGAACATGTTGGTATGGTGTGCTGTACGACTCCAGTCCAGCCGAAGATATTCAGTTCCTTCTGGCGGCTCACAGCAAGTTCTTTATCTTCTAAGGCAAAGGTTTCTAAATCTAGGACATTCGCGAGCCGTTCTTTACTAACGCACTCTACTTTGATTTTTACTATACCAGGGCACACCTTGAAAAACAACTCTTCTGAACCTTGATAAGACAAATCTGAGGACAAAGCAGCAATTGGTTGATAGGGGGGTAATGTCACTGGGCGATGGTTTAAGTTTCGTCCTAAGACTTCCAGCTGTATTAATGGCAATCAGATTTTAAGATTAGAGGCTGCTCTGGCCCAAACCCCTCTGTCACTATTTTGGAAAGCCCACGAGTCCCGATAAACTGGCATCAACATTCTGGTTTCCATTGAGCCAAAAGAGGCTCTGACTTTTCAACTTTCCTCAAAGGTCTTGCCTAGATGACATCTGTGGAAATGGACAGTGGCTCATATTGAACCTCTAAATAGGAAAAGAGAGCATCCCAAAAGGAGCAAATACATGGGTAAACTATTAAGTGAAAATAAATAAATAAATTAACAGATAGATTGTTAAAATTCTCTAGCTCAGCACTCTCCAAGGTGACTGCTTGAACATAAGACAGACAAACAGTCAAACACAAGTTTCAGCAAACACATGATAATAAACACTAATTAATTTGGTCTAACTATATTGCCTTATAAATGTCAATGATGGCTTTCATTATGATAAAGAAAATCTAAGTGCTGCCAGCAAAATTACCCTGTTGATAAAATAACGCTTATTAAGCCTTGTTTGACCACTAGATACCATAGATGCAAGTCCTGTCAACAGTCCTGTCAACAGTCCTTAAAGGTCCCACCTAGATGATGTCTATGGGAATGGAAGGTGGCTCATATTGAACCTGTAAATCAGAAATGAGAGCATCCCAAAAGGAGCAAATGATATTCATTTCCAAAATGTGTATTTACATTTGAATGGTCACCTTCTGCGATCACTATTCCCTTGTCTTTGTCGTGGAAATCAAAATGGGTCTTCCACCATGGCAGCACAGTAGTGAGGGTCACCATCATCATCTGTAGAAAAGAGAAGCAGGGTTCAGAACAGTGCATCTCTTTAGCGTAACATGAGACAATGTCAGGAGAATGTTTTGGTAGTGCAGTAACCTATCAGGGTGCAAATGTGCTGTCTTAGCCTATGAGATGAGAGAATGAACAGCATGTGGAACAAGAACAGTGAGCGGGCACATGGCAACAATGTCTCCACCAGCCAGAACAGCCTCAGTAGCTGCGGCAACTGCCTGTAGGCAGGTGACCAGAGCCCGAGAGACTAAATCCAAACACGTGGAGTAGTACGCCACCGGCTGCTGCTTCCCAACATGGTCCTGTGTCAAAACAGAAGACATTATCCCAAAGGTTAAATGGCTTTGCATGTTCCGGTAATGGGAGGGGTAGAGTGAAAGTGTTTGAGACGATCCAGGGAAGTCAGTCCGTCAGTGGTCCAAAAATGTTGTCCTTCATTTTGTGATCAGACGGAGGTTTTGGGTATTCAGCAAAATCTGGAAGCCAGGCTCTGCAGTAGTCGGCCACATCCAAAAGGCTCATTATTTGGGCTTTGGTTATTGGTTTGGGGAGCACTGCATGAACTCATTCTGGACACAAAGACAATCAGGCGTGATGTCATGGCCTAGGTACAGATTGTTGGACAAGTTGCAATATTGTTGTTTTGTTTTGTGGCAATTCTCAGCCAAGAATTCTAACAAAGCTTTGGCATCAGTTTCACATTCCTTCTGAGTCTCAGAGCACAAGAGTAAATCATCTACATATTGTATGAGCTAACTTCCGGCGGGAGGTATGAACCCTTCCTAATTTTGAGCAGAGAAGATAGCCGGAGACTTGGCGTACCCTTGAGGAGGACGGACCAGTTCCATCCATTCCCATGGAACATCAAAGCAGAACAAAATTGATATTCCTTTGACACAGGAATATTGAAAAATGCATTAGCCAAATCGAAAACGGAAACCCAATTTGCGGCCGGTGGAACATCAGATCAGACAGTAACGGTGTTGGGGACCACAGGGAAACAAGAATGTATCACCTCATTAACAGGTCTAAGATCTTGAACAAAGCGCCAATCCCCATTAGCTTTACAAACAGGAAGAATGGCAGTGTTACATGGAATCAGGGCTGGAAAACCCTCCCTACCAGGGAATCATGATCAATAGTGATCCCTTCCTCAGCTTCCTTACTAAGAGGGTTCTGGGCCCTACTGGGCCTGAACGTGGACTTGGGTGTGATTGTGATAGGCTGAACGCCTTCCTTTGTCCTGAACGCCCTTCCTCCACCCAATAGAATGGAACACATCAAACATGCAATATGGGGGAGAATTTAAAACCATCTTTCACGGTAATCCAACAGTTAAAATCCAGAACAGTTTCTGGCCAGGTACCAGTATCCTCCCAGTTAACCTGTTCTGTCTTTGCTATTGAAATGTGGGGTATCCAGGCCTCCTGTGGCTGTTTAATCACAAGACCACCCGGTTCACCTGTAATTTCATGCCCAATTTGCAAATGAGGTCTCTGTCAAGCCTTTTGCAGGGACAACAGGTAGGCTATCATAGTGCTCAGAGCTGGACAGGCCACTGTATTTCCTGAAACACTTCTCCAACATGTCTCTGTAGTCTTCCAGGGATTCTTTAGGACCCTGAACACAACTGTGGATAACAACCCAATCAGTCACTGTAGGGTAGGTAGTCTTTATTCTCTCCAGAAGAGAAAGTTGAGTTTGTTATTCTGCCTGTGCGGACAATTGAAAGTCCTCATCAAACTGCTTCTGGATGTCAGCCTGGTTTAGTTTCATCCTGGAACGCGTGATGTGTGCGATCTCTGCTCCCAATGGCTTGTACAGGCGCACCAACTTGATCATGTGAATCGCGAACTCAGTCAAGTCCTAGGTGGGATCTGGCATTTCATAAGCAATGTCTTTCAGTTCATCCTGTCCCAAGTCTTTTGGGTGCTGACCTCAGGCATCCATTCGTTATGGTCAGCCTGTCCTTGGGCTGGCCGTGGCTGTGGGTTACGGTAAGCCACTAAAGGAGCCAGAAGGAAAGCTTGGTCAGGGTTGGTCAATCCTCCAGATCTTGTAGTCATGGGAGCTGGTTCAGGAGAATGAAAGAAGGAAATGTAGCAACAGGGAGTGGAGGCAGACAGAAGGTAAAACCCTTTAGGGGAGACCGTACGTTTTTACTCTCTTTACTTATTTCAAACTCTTCTGACTTCCTTCTACATTCTTTTAACTTGGCCTCACTGCAAGTTTCTTTTAATTTAATATCAGATCCTTTGTTCCACGAGTCCCCTTGTCCTGAGGCATCCATGGCCCACTTACCCTCCATTTTCTTTACTGGTCAGATCTGTGACCAGAACAGGACACTTACCAACTATCCACTGCTCTATACAGGACACTAACCAACTTTCCACTGGCCCATACAGGACACTATCCACCTATATACTGGCCCATACAAGACACTAACCAACTATCCACTGGCCCATACAGGACACTAACCAACTATCCACTGGCCCATACAGGGAGCATACAAACGATCCACTGGCCCATACAGGGAGCAAACCAACTATCTACTGCTTTGCAATTCATTAAGCCTCCTCCATGTGTTGCAGTTCTTCGATCCCTCTGACCAAACAAGCATAACGAAACAAATCGAAAAGGGAAGCCTATTCATTCAGAAAGGAAAGTAGAAAGGCATTAAAACCTTGGCATTAAAGTAGAAAGGGAAAACCATTTACTGTTGGTGTGGCTTCCAGAATGTGCCAGCAAACCCCTTCAACCGAACCAGAATAACACTGTGTTCAACCTTCCCATATTGTCCCATGTCACCCCACTCCTCCACTCACTCTACTGGCTTGCAGTCGAAGGTTTCATCCGCTACATGGACATTGACCTTGCCCGTATGTATTCCTTGTGTTAAGAAACTTTATCTTCATTTTCTTATCTACACTTGTTGTTATGGATGCATGGAACAAATACCATATTATTTAAATTTGGATATAAAGAAGTCTTTCCACCGCTAGAAGTCTGACACACCACACTAGAATAGACTTCTTGTATTACAAATGATGTGTGGTGACCTCTAGTGTCCCCTGTTTGTTACAACAATCAGATGTTCTTTCAGTGCTGACAACTAAAAAAGATATTTGCTTTAGATGCCTGAGTTATCATTAGTAGTATGT
>JACXGJ010017925.1:0-10706 GCA_016801105.1 Esox niger
AATGGCCATCATTTATTGGATACGTCTACACATCTCCAAAATGGCCATCATTTATTGGATACGTCTACACATCTCCAGAATGGCCATCATTTATTGGATACATCTACACATCTCCAGAATTGTCCTCGGTGCCATGATGCTGTTGGTGGTACACAGAACATACAGGAACAGAATACTTGAACCAGACGGTAAGAGCCTATCCTATACTTCACCACAGAGGCAGTGCAGTATCTTGAATACAGTCACAGGTAAGTGGAATTATTCAACTTTAGGATTAGCAGACTGTGTCATTCTGTTCATGATACAGTCACGCATTATAAAATGTCACCAAAATCAAATAATGATGTATCATTTTTTGGAATAATAAATGCATGCTAGTTCATTCTACCAACAGAATTTTTAGTGCAGACAAAGATCAGGTTGTTTCCACATAATCTACACTACTGCAGCATGGGTTAAAATCCACTGCATTTTGAGGAAATACTACCCTATAACTCCTCACACATAAAAAAGAACCATGCCAATGATTCTCATTCTGCCGACCACAAACTGGTTAGCCCATCTTTTATTGACAGCTGATTGGCCACTTCCCTTTTCTTCAGACAGCTGATTGGCAAGCTCCTTCTCCTCAGAAGTATGACATAATACACCATAAATAGTAGCAACACTACTCATTCCTCTACAACTCTCTCTACACCACACTAACAGATCAACTCTTTGCACAGTCAATACACACACATCTCTGTGAGGGTGTGAAAAATAAACAATAAATGTCCACACAATGAAACTTGCCCAACAAACAGCAGACTAGGAGAGACATTCAACTGGCTTCAGGAACTGTCCCATCCACTACCAGATGAGTCACATACACTAACAGAAGACTTAACACGCGTGAAAGGGCCATGTGTGACCTAAGAGGGCAGCCGATGGCCTATAGTGTCTCTCACCCCAAACTGCAAGTCTAAACAGCACCTACAGCACACAAACAGCACCATGTTTGTCTCATTGTTTTAGCCCATAAACCCAAATGCAGACCATGTATGGTACAAAGCTCTCTTGGTCTCTGTCACATAATGAAGATGGCATTTATGTAGACCTTCATCATTGGATCGTTGTGTGGAGCAAACTGCTAATGTCAACAAAATGTTGCAGCAGTGTAAATGTGAGAGGGGGAATGGCAGGATACTGCATTTATAAACCATCCGTACTGCTTTGGCCTGATGGAATCATCTCGATTGGGATGTCCTCTCTCCCTAAGTTATACTGGGGTGGAGCCACTGGCTTGACCCACCAGTTCCTTCATGCCTTCGAATGGGGCCACAATGACTCTGTATCCCTGTCTCAGCCCTTAGTTTAAAGCTGTTATATTATTGTGCATGGGGACTAGGGTCGGTCTGTCCAAGTTGTTGTGTTCGTTTTTTGATGGGGACAAGGGCCTGTCTGAAAAGTATTCTTATAATCTCCATTTGGCAAGGTCAGTGTAGGACTGACCACCCCTCAGAGTCAGGAACCTCCATAGGGTGCTCCCTACGTTTCAACCCTACAAGGGAGTTTCTACTAGCAATTTGCTAGTATTACTCTTTCCTTGCTTGCTCTTTGGGGTTTCAGGCTCTATCTATAAAAGCACTGCAGATCAACTTAATCAGAATGTAAAGAGACTTCTTATTTGGACATATTTCTTCAATGTAAACTGACTTAAACCTTTTACTGACTTAAGAATGTAGATCTACTTCTTCAGAATGCAGACCTACTCCTTCAGAATGTAGACCTACTTTTGTGCAGCTCTGAGTTAGTCATTTTCATATTTGTTCTTGATGCCTGAGGCCTCAGTCCTGTCTCTCCCAAATGGCACCCAACACCCCATTGAGCGTTTACAGCTGTGTTAAACTGCAGTGCATTATAAAGGCAATACATGGGCTGCTGTTTCAGACACCTTCAGAACAGAAGCTGTATTTCAAAACCAAAACAAGTTAATCTGACCTACATAACAACATGATGAAAACAGCTTTTTAGCTCTGTAGCAGTTTGGAGGCAGGTATTGGATTAGTACAACAGACAGGTATCTTTCAGATTGTAGTGTGTTGTCATGGTATATATCCCAGATACTGACTGTGGTATATCAGTATATATCCCAGAGACAGATTATGCTAGACAATGGCATATACCCCAGAGACAGACTGTGGTATATCATAGTATATATCCCAGAGACAGGTGGCTGGGCTATTGCAAAACATGAATCTTCTTCTGGTGAAGCCATACTTTTGTGGATTTGAATGTGTACTTTGGGTCATAGTCATGCTGAAAAGGTGAACTTCCACTTCATTTTCAGCTTTCTAACGGACGCCTGAAGATTTTGTGCCAAAATTGCAAGTTATTTGGAACTGTTCATAATTGACCTCAACCCTAAGGCCCCGGTTCCAGCTGAAGAAAAACAGCCCCAAAGCATGAAGCTGCCACAACCATGCTTCACTGTGGGTATGGTGTTCTTTGGGTGATGTGCAGTGTTTTTGCGCCAAACATACCTTTTGGAATTACAACCAAAATGTTCAAACTTGGTTTCATCAGCCCATAACACATTTTCCCATGTGATTTTGGGAGACTTGATGTTTGTTTTTGCAAAATTCAGCAAAACTTGGATGATTTCTTTGTAAGAAAAGACTTCCATCTTGCCACCCTACCCCCTTGCCCATTCATATGAAGAATATGGGAGATTGTTGTCACATGTAGCACAAAGCAAGTACTTGCCAGAAATTCCTGCAGCTCCTTTGATGTTGCAGAAGGCCTCTTGGAAGCCTCCCTGACCAGTTTTCTTCTCGTCTACTCATCAATTTTGGAGGGACGTCAAGTTATTGGTTATGTCTCTGTTGTGCCATATCTTCTCCACTTGATGATGACTGTTTTCACTGTGTTCCATGGTATATCTAATACTTTGGTAAATATCCCAGAAAAGGACTGGTTTATCATAGAATATATCCCAGAAACAGACTGTGGTTAATCATGGTATACATCCCTGAGATGACCTGGGTTGTTTTCAATAACAAACCTGCATTATCTCATATGTGGCTTCGACACTCATGCTGTCAGCTGGAGTCGATCTCATTAATAACTCAGTAATTAGGTGACACTGACCTCTTTGAAAATGGTTTAATTATGTGACATTGCAGATATCATATAGGTTAGGTACCACAGTACAACAGAGAAGGACACCCAAAATACACCAGCACCCCAGCTAGCAGACATGAAAAGGCTTCTACGGTCAGTTCAGGCTTTGAAGCTTCAGCCTGACTAGGGTTAAAGTCAAGAGACATTATATTCCCATGGTGTCATAAATTGCCTTAATCTGTGGATAGGAACAGACTGACAAGGGAGCCGTATTTAAGATGCGTCTGGACAGAGGTCATAGTGAGCACAGTTTAACTACCATAGCCAGTAATTTCACTGTCAACATCAGAGAAGCATCTCTCTGGTTTTACAGCAAGAAAAAGGGCAAGAAGTACGGCTGTTCCCTCTCCACACAGAAGTGTGACATAGGAGAACGTGAACACCAAATGGAATGTGGCATTCTGGGCAGGTTGTAATGGTTTGATGGCACGCTTGGGGTTAAAATGTAAGCAGCCCAATTGCTTTGCACTTTTCATGTGTCTAGACAGGTTTACATAGAAAATGTTGCCAACTGCAACGTTTCAAATTATTTAAATAAACTCTGTTTGTGCTTATTCCCCAAAATAATGAATCAATAAATAAAAAATATTTTACAACAGCAGTTGTCACAAACAGCTTTTACAAAGCACCCAGCCTGAAACCCCAACGAGCAAACAACAATAATGTTGAATATCAGTGGCTAGGAAGAACTCCCTAAAAAGGCTGAATTTTAGGAAGAAACCTAGAGAGTAACCAGACTCAGAGGGGTGACTAGTCCTCATCTGGCTGTGCCAGATGAACATATTAAGATTACAAGTTTTAATTATACAAAAATGCATGTGAATGATCAGGTATCATCTTGTTCTACCACACAACCAAGAGGACTTTGGACTGGGACAGCAAAGAGTCATTCAAGCCTGGTACTCTGGAGGTGTGGGCCAAGACCTCATGACCTAAGGTTAAACAGGGATGTAGACAAGGAACATTTTGGGTTAGGTGTACAAGGATTTAAGGAGAACTGACCCTACTAACCATATCCTTCATGGCCTTTTTCAGCTGTCTTCTTCATCCAAGTTTTTACTATAAAACTATACCAGACAGCCAGGCGTCACATCACTGCTCAACTCTTGACTGGTCAACAGTGCGTGAAAGGAGCAGCAAGGTAGTTTTGTGCGTGTGCCATATTACGAAACAACTGGAGGATGTCAATATTATAATGCGATTATTATTTCAGTCTCAGATGGTTTTGCGGTGGCCCGATCGGGACAGTGCTTGCTCGTGTGATTAGTCCCGACTTGACTTTTTACTGGCCCGGTTCCATCGGGCCATCGTTATTGTTGAGCCCTGTGGGAGGTTGAATGGAACAAAAAAAAAGGTGGAGATGAATTGAAGAGAAAAATAACAGTGTAGGCCTAAATATATTGTTTTTTTTAAACACACGTCTCACTGAGCAGCACTGGCTTGACTGATCCCTGTATCAACTGGGGGAGGATCTCTGTTAAAATAAACAGCCTAACTCAGACAGCGAGGACTCTGTTATTCTACTCATCTACTCCTGTGTGTGTGTGTGCCAGGGGCCAGGCCCATCTGGTCTGGTTGTGCTCCTCCTCTCCTGTCCATCCCTCCTCTCCCTATCAATCTTTCCTCCCCCACCCCTTCGTCTTCTGTTCCTAAAGCACGCTCCCCGTTCCCAGTCCTCCAATCCCTCCCTCCATTCCTTTGCTGGCTGATACGGTATTTGGTTAAATCCTACTCCCAAGTACGTGGGGTTTTGGCTGGCTGATACGGTATTTGGTTAAATCCTACTCCCATGTACGTGGGGTTTTGGCTGGCTGATGCAGACCTTGGTTAAATCCCACTCCCATGTACGTGGGGTTTTGGCTGGCTGATGCGGACCTTGGTTAAGTCCCACTCCCATGTACGTGGGGTTTTGGCTGGTTGATGCGGTCCTTGGTTAAATCCCACTCCCATGTATGTGGGGTTTTGGCTGGTTGATGCGGTCCTTGGTTAAATCCCACTCCCATGTATGTGGGGTTTTGGCTGGCTGTTGTGGACCTTGGTTAAGTCCTACTCCCATGTACGTGGGGTTTTGGCTGGCTGATACGGTCCTTGGTTAAGTCCCACTCCCATGTACGTGGGGTTTTGGCTGGTTGATGCGGTCCTTGGTTAAATCCCACTCCCATGTACTGGTGTTCAGGCCTATACAGCCATTCTCAGGCTGGAGCTAGGATGCATGGGAGTGAATCGAATACAACATAGCACCAACAATTACTAACAAAGTCTACATTTCCTCATGTCTACAAACATAACTTTGGGAGAATGAGCTGATACATTGTTCACCCTCTGTCTGAAATTGTGAAATATATGTAGCTAGAAAGACACTTTTTCAGAATAGATGAGAACTGAGATTTTCTAGGTGCGTTGGTTATCACATTGGTCTAGATTTTCTGGGTGCGTTGGTTATCACATTGGTCTAGATTTTCTGGGTGTGTTGGTTATCACATAGGTCTAGATTTTCTGGGTGTGTTGGTTATCACATAGGTCTAGATTTTCTGGGTGCGTTGGTTATCACATAGGTCTAGATTTTCTGGGTGCGTTGGTTATCACATAGGTCTAGATTTTCTGGGTGCGTTGGTTATCACATAGGTCAAGATTTTCTGGGTGCGTTGGTTATCACATAGGTCTAGAGATTTTAGAGGGTCTATTATGGTGGTGTAACGGTTTATAGCATCGTACACATGATCATGTGATTGCAGAGAGCTCCCTGGAAAAGGCAGATCCTATTAATGACATTACGGTGTTGATATTGTTATTAGTAGTACTGTATATAATGACATTACGGTGTTGGTATTGTTATTAGGAGTACTGTATATAATGACATTACGGTGTTGATATTGTTATTAGTAGTTCTGTATATAATGACATTACGGTGTTGATATTGTTATTAGTAGGGCCGTATACATGATCATGTGATGGCCATGAGTTCCCCAGGAAGAGCAGAACCGAACGCCACACTTGGATGGGTATCATTGCGCATGTCCTCCAATAAAGGGTTAAACTAATGTGGCATTACCTGTCTGAATTAGAACACAATGTAATGTAACTCATAAACAGCTTGTATTTACTTTCACACCAAAAGGGTCTGTTGTAACAGCTAGCCAACTGACAATATGGATTAGTCAAGCTGATGGTCTCATGATGGGAACAAATCATGTGTGCAAAAATAACACAATGAATGCTTTTCTTCTGAGTGTTTTCACCTGGAGATGCTAGTAACGTCTACAGCTTGCAGTCTAAGGTTACTTACTGCACATACTGAGCTTGGCGCCAGTCTGATGCTAGCTACTTCAGTTTAGTGAGCCTTTCTAGTCTAGTATCACCCCTAGATTATCTGATACATGAGGGCAGTATGTGTAGGAGAACATTAAAATTCACTAGAACTGTTAAGAGCTGAATGTGTAGGAGAAAAAAGGTTGTGATTGACTTGAAGAATGTTCAGAATTCAGTACCTCTGGTGTTTTGCTGAGGAATGCTGTGACAAAAGAGGGGCCTGTGTCCATCAGGACTGCTGTTCTTTCTGTATCTTGTCTACGGCCTTGTGTCTTTGTCAGGGGTTTTGTCTAGTCTGTCTTGGCTGATCTGGTCCAGTCTATATTGGCTGGCCTGTCAGTTTCCCTTAGCTGGGGTGTCAGTCTGTCCGCGGCGCCAGTCTGGTCATGTGTGTTTGTCATTGTCCTTGACTGAGTTCTTGTTAAAAACATTGAACAGATAATTCTGGTTGTGTGTGAGTAGTCCAGGGCATCTCTGATGGTCTTATTGGCTTTCAGATCATACAGCCGTCCAACACATGGAGGGCAGGAACATACATCTATGGTCATTGGCTGCTGTCTACATTCATTACAGTGAGAATAACATCCCATAAAAATAACTGTTGTTTCAAATTTCGCAAACATAATGCTTTTAAAAAGACCTCATCAATTGCATCTCCCTTCTATTGCAATCTGTTTTACCCCAGAAATTAAAATGTAATTTAACAACATTGCAAGATGAATTGTAGGGCTCTACGCTGGAGATCCTAGACCTATATAGTGCTAAACATAGGTCTCCAGCCTATTCAGTGACATTTCTAAGTAATTAAACGTTAACTAGAAGGTATCCTATGTTACTAAGCCCAAGGATAAGTCATATTTTAATAAATCCAGTGAGTATTTATTTTCAACCATCAAGTACTTCGTTTTATATTGTATAACACCAACACAGCTACAGACAAGCAGAATAATAGCACGTAATCTCGAGAATGAATGATAACTTTCGGATATTCCCAGTCCAATTTCAGCAAGGCTTTTATTGACAGCAGTAATCATCTGGAGTCAGCTGGACACATGTTAGTGCATGGAGGCTGGAGCATTCACACTCGAGCACAACTCTGAGCTAGCATTTTATTATTTATTTGTTTTACATCATGACCTCGGCCTAATCTCTGATCATGACTGGTGCAGCACGATCTCTGGCGTATCTCTGACTGCTGGCATGGAGCTACTACTAACATGAGTGAGCAACAACACGGGAAGAAATCCAAGTGATGGTGAGAACACAGCAGATTAGTGACTCCACACCCCCAGCTCAGCAATATGGAGAGTTTTAACAAGACATTCTGAAGGGTCTAGTTACTCAATGAAAATACTCTATTTCTAATACATACAGGGTTGGTGGTGTTAAAACACTTTTAGTTGTGCAGTTCTTTGCTTGTTTTTCTGAAAGATATCCCCGGACACATACACAAACACACAGACACACACACACACACACACACACACACACAGACACACACAGACACACACAGACACACACAGACACACACACACACACACACCAACATACAGACACACACCAACATACAGACACACACCAACATACAGACACATACAGACACACACATACAGACACACACATACAGACACACACATACAGACACACACATACAGACACAAACTGTCCGTTGTATTTCTGTCTCTAACTCTCCGTCTGTCACCTCACCTAGCAAGATGTCCGTTAACTCCATGGTGCTTGAGTGGTTAACAATCGGTTAACTATCGGTTAGCCACAAACTAGTTCAGAAACATTTAGTACAGGGAAATTGGTTTTATAGAAACACAGATATTTGGACGATTCACATTTTGAATATCCAGATATCCGAAAGGTAACCTGCCTCTTGTAACTACATTTCATGTTGACATTTCAGCCCAGTCAAAACACTTTCTGTCTATCTAACAGCAGCATAAGTCCTTGATCATAGCAGTGCATTCTGCTTGTTTGGCCTGGCGTTTCTAAGTCCTTGATCATAGCAGTGCATTGTGCTTGTTTGGCCTGGTGTTTCTAAGTCCTTGATCATAGATGTGCATTGTGCTTGTTTGGCCTGGTGTTTCTAAGTCCTTGATCATAGCAGTGCATTGTGCTTGTTTGGCCTGGTGTTTCTAAGTCCTTGATCATAGCAGTGCATTCTGCTTGTTTGGTTCAGCACCCTGGTTCTGGCATCTGGGCCCTCCTCCTACTGAACACCCTATAACTAAATTCAATATATCTTTTTCGATATTCTATCCAAAACAAGTTGCATATATTGACAAAACAAAGTGGCTATTCAGCAGTGGGCAGAAGGGTAGACCAGCCGGATACTGGCACTATGTGGGCAACATGTTGGCATGGCTGTTTAGCTGGCAACAAGCCCAGTATCTGTTGGAAATGAACAGGACAAAATTCCTGTTTCCAGTCACATATTCTGAAGAGCAAATGGATCAACTACATTGGATACTTACGACTGAACATTTCATCATAACATTATTAAAATATAGCATGTTATTTTCCATGTCAGACGGGTTAGAGTCGGGCAGGCAGGCCGGTTAGAGTCGGGCAGGCAGGCCGGTTAGAGTCGGGCAGGCAGGCCGGTTAGAGTCGGGCAGGCAGGCCGGTTAGAGTCGGGCAGGCAGGCCGGTTAGAGTCGGGCAGGCAGGCCGGTTAGAGTCGGGCAGGCAGGCCGGTTAGAGTTGGGCAGGCAGGCCGGTTAGTCGGGCAGGCAGGCTGGTTACAGACCACATGTACACGCCAACTTTTTTGGAAAGGAAAGAAAAAGTTGTGGTGGTTCTTTTTTTTCCGGAGTTGTATATATACTAGTGATGGCCACCGTCATTTGAATATTCAAAAGGTTAGTGGTGGCCCAGTCAGAAAGCCAATATGTACTGTTAGCTAGTAGATCCACAAAGTAACGGGAGGATGGAATACATTTACTAAAACCAAAGTAACAAATCATTTGGCTACAAAACGCAAAAAAAAGTTTGAAGGCAGATGGGAAATGCAGGATACGCTAAACAGTTGACTAATAGCATTCAGCTGACTAGCAAAACTAATAGTGTTTAGACTGTAGCCCTTCCATCAAAGAAATGCACTGTTACGACTCAATAAATTACGGCTTCTAGTTCTGTAGCAAAGGTTGGTGTGGTGCCACTGCATTTCCCTTGGTTCTGCTCCATCTGTACTCATTTCTCTCCACCGAAACACGAGAACATCACAGACTCCTTTTCACGTTCTGTAATGCCAAAGTGCTCAGGTTAAAAACATAACGAGTAATGATATTAAAAACATGTTTTTCAAGTAACCGAATACTATTACAATAATATAATGTCCAATGCACATCCTTAATGTACACAGGCTCTAGGTTAACAACCAGTGCTGTCAAGGCGGGCAGGAGTCCCGGCAACGCCGACTTCAAGAAGCACAGGTGGAGGCCAAGCAGAACGAGCAACGAAGAAGTCAAGAGAAAATGTTTGAAAAAAGAAAGACAAGTAAGAGCAGGCAGAGAGAGGATCCCCAAAGAAAAAGGCAGAAAAGGGAGTTGAAGCTGGGGTTTTGTTACAACTAGGCTGTTTCCTTTTGTTGTTTATTCTTAGGCTCAACAGGAGCTGGACTTTATATTCCAGGTTTGGTTTGGACCAAGGCAGAAGACGCCATGTAACCAGTAGACCCGTGAGAGGGGGTTGTGAACGTACATAACCTTTGACTCTCGTCTTCGTCATAGACAAAATGTGCCCAGCTCAAGGTGTCAGTACACATGCTCTATATATAAGCAATAAGGCACAAGGGAGTGTGTTAAATGGCCAATATGCCATGTATATATTCGTATATATACAGGGATCATGCTGTATATACAGAATGAGAGGAAATGATAATACTGAAAACACACATCCTAGTATTCTCTCAGGCACCCTTAAATATGTATGACCATCTCTGAACTCCTCCTCTCAGCACATCTTAGACAGCAGCACAGATGAACTCTACTCCCCCACAATAGTATAATACTTAGTGCAAGACTTCTACCATTACCATAACACACCCCAACCCACCTTATTCTACCATTACCATAACACACCCTAACCCACCTTATTCTACCATTACCATAACACACCCTAACCCACCTTATTCTACCATTACTATAACACACCCTAACCCACCTTATTCTACCATTACAATAACACACCCTAACCCACCTTATTCTACCATTACCATAACACACC
>JACXGJ010017926.1:0-10705 GCA_016801105.1 Esox niger
TCAGCCATAACATTATGACCACTGACAGGTGAAGTGAATTACACTGATACACCGATCAGTCATAACATTATGACCACTGACAGGTGAAGTGAATAACACTGATACACCCATCAGCCATAACATTATGACCACTGACACTGACACACCGATCAGTCATAACATTATGACCACTGACACTGATACACCGATCAGTCATAACATTATGACCACTGACAGGTGATGTGAATAACACTGATACACTGACCAGCCAGAACATTATGACCACTGACAGGTGAAGTGAATAACACTGATACACCCATCAGCCATAACATTATGACCACTGACAGGTGAAGTGAATAACAATGGTACACCGATCAGCCATAACATTATGACCACTGACAGGTGAAGTGAATTACACTGATACACCGATCAGCCATAACATTATGACCACTGACAGGTGAAGTGAATAACACTGATACACCCATCAACCATAACAGTATGACCACTGACAGGTGAAGTGAATAACACTGATACAACGATCAGTCATAACATTATGACCACTGACAGGTGAAGTGAATAACACTGATACACCGATCAGTCATAACATTATGACCACTGACAGGTGATGTGAATAGCACAAATACACCTGTCAACCATAACATTATGACCACTGACAGGTGAAGTGAATAACATGGCACCTGTCAGTGGGTGGGATATATTAGGCAGCAAGTGAACATTCCATCCTCAAAGTTGATGTGTTAGAAGCAAGAAAAAAGGGCAGCGTAAGGATCTGAGTGACTTTGACAAGGGCCAAACTGTGATAGCTAGATGACTGGGTCTGAGCATCTCCAAAAATTCAGCCCTTGTGGGGTGTTCCCAGTCTGCATTGGTCAGTACCTATCAAAAGTGTTCCAAGGAAAGAAACAAGGTTAACCGGTGACAGGGTCATGGGTGGCCAAAGCTCATTGATGCAGGTGGGGAGTGAAGGCTGGCCGATGTGATCCGATCCAACAGACGAGCTACTGTAGCTCTAATTGCTGAAAAAGTTCATGCTGCTACTGATAGAAAGGTGTCAGAATACACAATGCATCATGTTCTACAATGAGCATGTGAGCATCAGAACTGGACCATGGAGCAAAGAGAGATAAATCACATTTCCTTTTACGTCACGTGGCTGGCCGGGGGTGCGTGGGATGCTTACCTGGAGAACACCTGACACCAGGATGCACTATGGGAAGGAGGCAGACCATGTTGCAGACCATGTGCACCCTTTCATGGCAACGGTATTCCTTGATAGCATTGGCCTCTTTCAGCAGGATAATGTGCCCTGCCACAAAGCAATAATGGTTCAGGAATGACTGGAGAAACACAGCAATGAGTTCTAGGTGTTGAATTGGCCTCCAAATTCCACAGATCTCAATCCAGTCGAGCATCTGTGAGATGTGCTGGATAAACAGGTCCGATCCATGGAGGCTCCACCTCACATTTTACAGGACTTGGTGCTGTTTAGGTGGCAAAATGGGGACCTGCACAATATTAAGCAGATGGTCATGTTATGGCTGATACGTGTATATACTATATACATGCTGTAGATATGTGCATATATCCATGTATTCTAATTCAGTTGGATATGTGGTTGTACTGACAGTGAAGAAACTGTGTTGTGACTAAACCTCCACATGACCACTAAGAGGGAAGGCATCTTGACCTCTGTACCTGTAAACTCTATGATGGCTCCACCAGCACAAGATCATGATGTAGTCTTAGATATTATTATGATGTGTCAAACACTGGTGGTTAGTGTAATTAGAGTTCATGTTAAGTCAGGATTAGGTTAATTTAATTGAGGGTAAATGTAGGTTAGGTTGGATTAAATTAAATTGGGTTGGTCTTAGGTTAGGGGTGCTGGTTTGTAAGGAAAGGAATCTAGGGAAGTGCCAGCTATTGCTCTGCCTATTGACTGGTGTACCTGAGACCTAACCCTAACCCTATTGACTGGTGTACCTGAGACCTAACCCTAACTCCCTAACACAATAGGGAGGACCACAAGATATGTATTTCACCTTTGGACATAATTGTAGTTTTTCTGCTTTTAAAAAAAACGTTGATTTGTAGGGTCTTCTCGTAGTTCTTTTCAAGCATATTGACCGAAAGGCGGTTTGGGAGGCACGCGATGAGACGTTACTTTTAGATTAACCGAACCGGCTCACACAAACAAAATACTTGCGATGCCGGTCACCACAAGGTAGTAAATGATACACTAGCTCACTAGTCCCCAACATAAATTAGCAAATATCCCCCACTACTGGTGCTCCTTATATATTACATTATATGTAGCTAGGAACTACTAGATTAACATGTTAGTGTGCCCCTTCGGAAGAAATTTAAGTAACACCAATTAAACAGCGTGTGTTTTAGCGGATTCTATGAACATTGACTCCAGCTCCGATGACTGTTTGAAGACAAGAGAAGGCAGTCAGCGTTTAAGTTGTCGGATGCGTTCATACCTGTTATCGTAATGACTCAAGCGTTATTCCAGGCGCCCAAGCGGCGGGCCAGAGTGTATGAGTTGTATGATGCCCCGTTTCCCGTACCGCTGACAGCGGAGGATGGGAGGCAGCAGCGCACCCTTATCTACAGAGCAGAGATAGTCAACCAGCACGTCGTTGTCAGGGACCCTGAACACGTCCAAGCTCTCTACAACAAGGTTTGTAGAAATATCGGATAAAACAAACCCTTTTTCAGCTACATATTATCAGATATCAACTGTTGAGTGGAGCCTTCTAGCATATAACAATTACACAGCTTGTTCATTATCCGCATACATACACGTCTAATCTCATCGTTACAAAATATACTGATGAAGAGGAATCCCGACAGCATGCAGTGAGGGAATATGGACCTGGTCCAAATCAATTAAAAGTATATTATTATGTCTATTTCATCTATAATTTGGTTTTATAGGCCTGTAGAGTGCGACAGATCAACTCGAATCCGCATTTAAAAATAGATGTGTACTATAAACCTTTCGCACATGCACGATTACGCAATTGTACAAAATATTTCAAAACTCTTATTAACAATCCACACCAGTATCAGAGACTGCACGCTTCCCACTACTGTCTTATCAACGCGTCATTGAAATTATCCTACCCATGTCTTGCCACTACTGGCTAAATATCAAAATCTAACAGGATAGCTGGTGAATTGATTGGCAGCATGTTGCTTAAGCTTCACTTGTATAGTCTTTGATTATCAAGAGTTTGCTCAAGAGTTTGCGGTTATATAATATCTGCTATTCCTTAAACAGAACACAATTTAGATATACAGTGTGGAGAACAAGTATTTGATACACTGCTGATTTTGCAGGTTTTCCTACTTCAATGCATGTTGAGGTCTGTCATTTTTATCATAGGTACACTTCAACTGTGAGAGAAAATCCAGAAAATCACATTGTATGATTTTTAAATAATTAATTTGCATTTTATTGCATGACATATGTATTTGATATATCAGAAAAGAAATTGAAAAGGAAGCTTTTGAGTGAGGAAGAGAAGGGTTACAATTAAGAGACCACTGCAAATTGAACACTTCTTTTCCACACACAAGTTTCCTTTTCAACTTTTTTGGAAAGGAAAGAAAAAGGTGCAGTTGTCTCTTAATTTCTTCCTGAGTTGTATTTATCTGTCGTCATTATTGTCTTAAAACATACTTAAAATATACATTTTGTTCATATGCTGTTATAGTCTTTATGTATTTCTATGGTTGAAAAAAGTTGACCTAAACAGGAGTAGTAGCAGTGTGGTGACCCACTCAGTCAGAATGGCGCAATATAAACTGCATTGCTTACTGTCAGCAAGTGGAGGAAAGTTAGTTGATTCAAGGGAAGATTGAATATATTTATGGAATACATTTTACCTACAAAAAAGGAACGCAGTAACTATATTTAATGAATTATCGCCCAGCCCTACCATGAGGCGGCTGGTCTGCTTGTAAAATGCACAAAAAGTAAACTACATTTGCTGAATGTTTTGTTCAGTGTTTTATATCGTGTTGATGTTGACTCTGTGGTGTTGCTGTCTAGGGTTACTTTGGTAAAGGCATCTTATCAAGAAGCAGGCCAGACCACAGTGTCTCACACCTGTGGGAGAGTGAGTATCGGGCTTTTTCTCTTGGCCTGTCTGTTGGAATGTTTTTGTAAATCCTAACCCATTTTTACCTTTTTTATTTTGGCCTGTCTGTTGGAATGTTTTTGTGAACCCTAACCCATTTTTACCTTTTTTCTTTTGGCCTGTCTGTTGGAATGTTTTTGTAAATCCTAACCCATTTGAACCTTTTCTTTTGGCCTGTCTGTTGGAATGTTTTTGTGAACCCTAACCCATTTTTACCTTTTCTTTTGGCCTGTCTGTTGGAATGTTTTTGTAAACCCTAACCCATTTGAACCTTTTCTCTTGGCCTGTCTGTTGGAATGTTTTTGTAAACCCTAACCCATTTGAACCTTTTCTTTTGGTCTCCATAGAGTTTGGTGAACAGGTTTTACCCGTCATCTCCCTGTCAAAGTAAGTAGCTTCTGCTAATAGAGCTGAACTGGATCGTTCCACAAGTTCAGTAGAATGTTCTGTAGGTATTGAAAACAGCAACAGTAGTTATTGACTAGGTCTATACTCTCCCAAGCATAGATGGTAATCCCGGCGGGTCACGACCCCAATATATCACTGCAAACATAACTGTGTAATTTCAATAATAGTAATAAGATGCAATGAAAGCACTTGTGTTGAATATAGACACCTAATAGCATGCTTTTTTATTTAAAAAGATTGCGACCCCCCCCCTGCCCTTTGCCTCACAATAGTTTGATTCACTGTCCCCCCCCACCCTCAGCAGTGGTATATTGTGCAGGTAGTGTGTGTGTAGGAGTCGGAGTCTGTAGTTGGTGGTTGACTTTCAGCAAGTAGTTCAAACAAAGGATATGTTAGACATTTCTTTACTTCTATCACTCAATACAGTAAAACATATTTCTAAGCCTTCATTTTCGCTGCATTGAATTTCAGGTCATTTGTTTTATGTTGGGAGGGTTAACACAGAATAGTTTGGGCAGAGCTATAGTAGCAAGCAAACGGATTGCATAAACTAAAGCAGTATTACAGCACTACTTCTGTTGTCCCCCACAATAAATGCTCTTGAGAAAATGTAATGTAATTGTCCTTTGCAAAGTTGACCAGATTATCGCCCTTGCTGCCAGGTACCAGAAGCATATGGGCTGGGCACGGGATGTTCTTCTAGCTCAGGGATTGGAGGAAGACGTTGTCTGTCAGACCCTGAAATGGTTTTCTCAGCCAGTTGAGCTGGATCTCAGGGAGAAGAATGGACACACCATCATTCCAGCCAGCCCACAAAGGAGAGAGGACACAGGGTCAGGTAAACCCCAGGACCATGGGTCGGAGCAGGCACAGATCGAGGAGGGCAAGGCCACCTTGATCCCTGGAAACCAGGAGAGTGACACTCCTCAGGCTAAGAGACCTCGGAGGCAGGGAGATTGTCAATTTGACCCTCTGGCTAAGTTGTACCCCAAGGAGCCCCAGCTGGTGGACAAGACAGCACTGGCTAAAGTCCGGTGTTCCAGGCATGATGACTGGCTGGTCGACTGTGGATGCAGGCTGGATGACAGCATACTGGAGGCACCATATATAGACCGCCAGTCAAACCAACAAGGGACAGACCAACAAGGGACAGACCAACAAGGGACAGACCAACCAGGGACAGACCAACCAGGGACAGACCAACCAGGGACAGACCAACCAGGGACAGATGTGGAGTATGAGTATGTACTGGTGATGGAGGAGGATGAAGAAAACTGTGTTATGAAGGTAACAGAGTAATCACCCCAAGAAAGACCAATAATTTCAGAGGTTCTCCTGACATTGTCATCTCAATTAGGAACATCTCTGGTCTCGTCCAATAATATGAACCAGTCGTTGATTGGTTGATATATTTGTGCTTAGTTCTGACCTGTTCAGAGTACCGCGATAGAAGTAATGAGTTATAAATTCAAAGCGTTTGGTGCAGGATTACAATCTGAGCTTTTCCACTGCGTGGTACCGGCTCGACTCTACTCGCTTCACTTCGACTACCCGCTTTGGGAGCTTTTCCAATGCGTGGTATCGGCTCCTTCACCTCGACTCCTCCATCTAGATTAAAAGGTATAAATTAATGCCTTATTAATTGCCGGCTATAATACCACACCAACTGTCTAAAGTTGCCTACTGTACACAAGACAGCGTCTATACTGGTAGTAGTGAGAAAGCAGGCGTGACCAGTAACTTTGGTCTTAATACATTGCAGACTGCAAAAACAGTTAGAAAGCTTGGTAGGCTGCTTCTGATTGGCTTGACATAGCCTACAGAAAAACCCAGAGGAGGAAAACCACAACGTACGCTAGTTAGCCTATAGAAACCCAGAGGAGAAAAACCACGACGTACGCTAATTAGCCTATAGAAACCCAGAGGAAGAAAACGACGAGGTCCCTTTGTAGGCTACAAAAACTGCATCTTTGTTGATCTCACGGGGCTAACTAGTTGATTTTAACGTCAGTGCATAGGTCCAAACCGACTGGAGGTTTGGGAAAATATGATCGCTTAAATTACAAGCCTGGTCCTATGCACTGAAATAAACCCATTTCAATGCAAGGACTCCTGGGCCAGACCTGCAAAGATGCGGCGTTCTCGTCTCATGAAAGCATTTTCCGATGCTGGACGGCTAACAGCAGGACAGCTTGTTTTGCTTTACTGCACACTTTGAGTCACTCTTCAGTCCAATCAGAAGTCTCCTGTGTTTTCACGTCAAATTTTGATATCGACTCAGTTCGCTTGGATCCTCAATGGAGCAGGAACTAAAAAAAGAATCTGGTACTGTGCACTATGCTAACATTTAGCCAGTGGAAAAGGGAAAAAAGGCGAGACGTGTACAGCTCAGTCGAGCCGGTACCATGCAGTGGAAAAGCTCCCAAAGTGAGTGAAGGCAAGGCAAGGGGTGTTGAGCCGATACCATGTGTGGATTTATGGCAATAATAAAAAAAAGTGTGTTTTGGGATCAGGTTCCTGACAGATGGGTTTGATGTGTGTCCCAGCCGGCCAGATCAGAACCTGGGACCAAGGTGACGGGCAGGAAGGTGTGTCGAGTGAACCCCTTCCGACTGCTGGAGTATCTACAGCTGACTTTGGAGGAGGTGGGACAGCTCTACTCTCTTATGTCTTGTTCTTCTCTCTTGTGTGTCTTCTATTTTTTATTCTATTCTATTCTCTGTTCTCTCAGTTTTTTTCCACTCTGTTTGCTGTCTAGATTAGTCATTTAGCAGACTCTCTTGGCCAGAGTGACCAATCAGCCAAAACATGACCACTAATATTGTGTAGGTCCCCTTTTGCCACCAAAACATTCCTGACCCGTTGAGGCATGGACTCCACTAGACCTCTGAAGGGGTGCTGTGGTATCTGGCACCAAGACGTTAGCAGCAGATCCTTTAAGTCCTATAAGCTGCAAGGTGGGTCCTCCATAGATCGGACCTGTTTGTCCAGCACATCCCTCAGATGCTCGATTAGATTGGGATCTTTGTGAATCTGGAGGCCAAGTCAACACCTTGAACTGGTTGTTGTGTTCCTCAAACCATTCATGAACCATGTTTGCTTTGTGGCAGGGCTCATTATCCTGCTGAAAGAGGCCAATGCTATCAGGGAATACCGTTAAGTGCTGTTTCAATCGGTCTGGTTTCTGATGTTTTCTGAAAATGTGCATTCTGCTGTTCTACCCTCACGGGGATGACAGCATTTCTGCCCATCTGTATCTTTTGTCTCTTCTCATTTTTGTCCCCTCTCTGTCCTCAAATGTAATTTGGCTGCCGTAGAGGGAATGAATAACTTAATGAGTGATTATCATTGATCTGATGTGAGGAGGAACTGTGATGGAAGCCAACCTAAACATCAGACTGATCTGCAGACGTGTTGCCATGCCAACTTCCATATCTGTCCAGGATCTAAAAGCCAAAGTAATTCTTCTTCCTGAGAATATCAAGGTCACCTGACCAGTCTGCCTGTTCCTGGTTCCTTCAATGCAAGGTGTGCATACGTTCCTAGGAGGACATATCCTGTCTGCATACATCAGTCTATATTGTGGAAACACTAAGGCATAGATAAATTTTCAAACCAATCTCCAAAACATGATGAATTGTCCCAAGTAAACACTTTGATTTCTCAATAGAGATGGTAGTCTCAGACCACATTCCTCATGTTGTGCAGAGTTTGAGCTAGATTGCTCTACTTAGATGTTACTTCCATTCTCTCTTTGATACATTGTGTGCTTGTTAGGAACTAGTTTGAACCCATCTAGTGGTTTCTCTTTGCTCTCAATAGCCCAGTTCATCTGTAAACTCTTGTCTTAATTCACTTCTAGGCTTATAGGCATGTGGTTTTTCAGTTCCTTTATCATCCAGGAACCACATATGCACTCTGGCCACACGAGGCCGGGCATTTCCTGCACCAGCATGAGGTCTGACATGGGTTTGAGAGTTTCATCCTGGTACCTAACACCAGTCAGGGTACCGTTGGCTAGCATTTTGAGGTCTGTGCGACATTCCAAGTATATGCCTCCCCAGACCATCGCTGACCCTCTGCCAAGCCAAACCGGTCATGCTGGTTGATGTTGCATATATTTTATCACGGCATTTCCGGACTCTTTCACGTCTGTGCCATTCTGTCAGTGTGAACCAACTCATTAATGAAGAAAACAGGGCACCAGTGGCGGACCAGACAACTCTGGTGTTCTCTGGCGAATGACAGTGGAGCTGCACGGTGCTGGGCTGTGAGCACAGGTCCCACTAGAGGACATCGGTCCCTCATGCCACTCTCATGGTGTCTGTTTCTGACAGTTTGGTAGCACACCAGTAGCCCAATGGAGGTCATTTTGTGGGGCTCTGGCAGTGCTCCTCCTGTTCCTTCTCGCACAGGAGCAGATACCAGTCCTGCTGCTGGATTGATGCCGTTCAATGGCCCGGTCCAGCTCTCCTCGTGTAACGGCCCTTCTCCTGGTATGTCCTTCATGTGCTTGTGACTACTGAGACACACTGCAAACCTTCTTGCAATTGCATGTTTCAATGTGCCATCCTGCAGGTGCTTGGACTACCTGTGCAACCTGAATGGGCTGCAAGTACTGCCTCATGCTACCAGTAGTGACAGTGACACTAGCAAATGCAAAACTACAGAAAAATCATTCAGGATGGATAAGGAAAGAGCAATCATCTGTGCCCACCACCCGCAAAACCATTCCCTTTTGGGGGTTGTCTTGCTGTTGCCTCTCCAGTGCACCTGTTGTCACTTTCATTTGCACCAAAACAGGTGACATTGATTCACAAATTGCTTATGGTTCCTGGCTGGAAAGATTAATTCCCTGAGGTATAACTGAGTTGGGGTTATACTGTGAGGATTGCATGTTCCCTTAATTCATTTGATCAGGGTATGTTAACTGCTCTCTAAAAAGGTGAGTTTTAACCCTAACCCTAATTCTCTCTAAAAAGGTGAGTTTTAACCCTAACCCTAATTTTGAAGATTATTCTCTGCCATAATAGCCTCAGAGGGATGTGAGTTTTATCATTTAGATGTCAGGACAGAGAAGAGTTTCAACTGCATGGATCAGGGACTGTCCAGAAGGGGCAGGATGTCCAAGAGCCCAGAATTGTCTGAACAAATGGGTGGGGATGTAGGGCTGGAGCATTGCAAGGGTCCTTTCCTGTTGCTCTATAGGCAAGCACCATGGGGTTGGCCCTGCTAGCTGCCTCCAGAAGGTTCCAGTATTTTCCTGTGCATTCCCTGGGCATTCTCTCCATGGTCCCAATGCTCTACTGGCACGACACAACAGGGACATCACAGTACTTAAAAGTTGCTTCCGTAAGGGACAAGAGGAAATCAAATGAATTACACAGCATTTGGCCAAGTCAGCTGGCACCAAAGTACATGCTTTTACTGTGAGAAGTTGTGTAAGAATGGGCCTTGTAGGACATTTTGCAGCTAAGAAACAATATTGTGGTAAGGCTACAAGCAGAAGAGATTGTAAGAATGTATTCTGTTTTTCCAAGAATAATCTTTTAAATATATTTGTTTTCTTCTTTCAGGCATTCTTCTTGGTCTATGCCTTGGGGTGCCTTTCAGTATACTACAATGAGGTGGGAAGCTAGTCTTATCCATGTCCTATCATTCTGAACTGAAGTCATTGCTGTTATTATCCTGCTTATTGTGACTTTCTGTTCAGGAGCCGTTGTCAGTGATTCAGTTATGGGAGATGTTCCGGTCAATCCAGCCCCACTTTGATACCTCATACATTGCCTACCATTTCTTCCGCAGCCGAGGGTGGGTACCCAAGCCTGGGGTGAAGTACGGGACGGACCTCAGTGAGTTACTATTGACTTCATTGATTGAATGGATCACAGTACATCTGGCTTCAGCATTCATTAGCTCAAGGCTACAGTAGACCAGCCCTTCAGCATTCATTAGCTCAAGGCTACAGTAGACCAGCCCTTCAGCATTGATTAGCTCAAGGCTACAGTAGACCAGCCCTTCAGCATTGATTAGCTCAACGCTACATTAGACTAGCCCTTCAGCATTGACTAGCTCAACGCTACAGTAGACCAGCCCTTCAGCATTGACTAACTCAACGCTACATTAGACCAGCCCTTCAGCATTGA
>JACXGJ010017927.1:0-10874 GCA_016801105.1 Esox niger
CAGTTGCCGTTCACCCCTCTTCCCCATGCCCCTCCATGCCCCTCTACCCGTCAGTCACCATTCAACCCTCTTCCCCATGCCCCTCCATGAGTCTCTACCCGTCAGTCGCCGTTCACCCCTCTTCCCCATGCCCCTCCATGAGTCTCTACCCGTCAGTTGCCGTTCACCCCTCTTCCCCATGCCCCTCCATGCACCTCCACCTGTCCAGTGAGACTTGATTAGGCAGACAGGTGTCTATTACCTTGCCTAAAGGGAAAAGCAAAGAGCTAGTTCAGCCATACACGCCGTAGTGGTGAGGTCCACGTTTCATTTTAATATATACAGTACAGACCCTGCATGTGTAATCAATGGCCCTTTACGGTGGACTAGTTTTGGTCAGAAATAATGTACTAAAGAGGGAAGAGAGAGCCATTTGGGATGCCCTAGTGTTTCTCTTCTCCTTTCTTTCTTTCAAATCCCCTGTGCCCTTTATCTGCCAATCCTAGGTCTTTCATTGGCTGCCTTGAAGGATGATATCCCTAATGTTCATGACAAATTAATCCTCCGGGGGAAAGCCAATGACAGTGAGCCACCAGTAGGTCACTCCTTCTTACTAAAGTTGTTTTCCAAATGGTGCCCTATTTCCCCTGGGCTATGGTCAAAAGGAGTGCACTAAATACAGGGTAGGGTGTGATGTGGCACTCAGCTTCAGCCTGTCATTTCCCATTTGTGGCAGCAGAGTGCAAGGCTGCATATCTAAGCAGGGTATTTGTGTAACCTGGAAGGGGAGGGGAGAGTGGGCTTTGCTCACAGAAATGTCTTTGAATTCAAATGGCCTGAATTGAATTCAAATTGATTAATTGCTTTAGAGATGTTTTACTTTGTATGCAATAAAATGGTTTGGAAGAAAATGAACATTTCACATTAGGATAATTTCTTCAGTTTTCTGTAGGATTGTACAGTGCACTCCACTAATATTGGCACCCTTGGTAAATAGAAAAACTGTCTGTGAAAGAAATCTTATTGTTCATCCTCTTGATCTTTCATTCAAAATATTAACAAAATTCGAACCTATACTTGAATAAAAAAGTATTCTTATTATAAAATAAATATGTTTATCAAATATATGTGCCATAATTATTGGCATCCCTTCACTAAATACTTTGTGCAACTAAGCTCTGAGTCTTTTCCTATAATTTGTAATGATGAACACATGGCGTCTGAGACCATTTCTCCATTCAGAATCTCTCCAGATGTTCCAGATTCCAAGGTCCACACTTGTGAATTCTTATCTTCAGCTCATCTCACAGGTTTTCTATGGGGTTTAGGTCAGGGGGCAGGAATGGCCATGGCACAACTTTGATTCAGTGGACAGTGAACCATTTTTGTCGATGATAACATGATACATTGCTCCTTATCCTGCAGACGTGTCACAAACACACTAAAAGGAGAAGATATATATTTTATTTTAAAGCCCAAACTTCATCTGGATAAAATTATTGGCATCCATTTCCGGATCTCCTATTTCTGTCGAACATTTCAGAAAACATGTTTCCCAGCAACACAACACTCTGCCTTCCCGATGACAAATATTTGTAATATGCTCTGGTCTGGTTTATACCCGGTCATAATACAGAGACTGTACTTAAATGGCATCAGACCAAGGCTCGGCATCTGTCCTTTTTAGCTCATCAATGTCTTTCACACCATTGATTCTTCCGTCTTTTGGAGAGACGTTTTTGCCTGGTTTAGACCATCTCCCTGTCAGAAAGATACACTTTGGATGTCCTCAAGGCTCTGTTCTGGGAACACCTTTATTGTCACTAAATAAGCTGCTGCTTGATTAAACAGAATGTTAACTCTCACTGCTTTGTAGATGATACACTGCAGAACATTTCAATGAAACATGGCTAGCCCTAACCCTAACCACCTTGGATCCCCGTGTTTCCTACATACAACTTTAACAGAAAAACAAAAAATGCTCTATGACTAAGTTTAACTTGGGGTTTATGCATTTCTCTGAGAGGACTCCAGCCAAAATCCAGAGGAGGACGTCTCCTAGCCACTATGACCCCCTCCCAGCCCTTTCAGGTCTGGCAACAGGGTCTCCAGACCTCCTGTCATTGTCCCTAGTTTTTATCTTGCAATAGTCTATGTGCTGGGATACTGGGGTCAGTCTGAAATCTTTGCCTAAGTATATTTTTGGACCTAAAGAAGGCTCCTCTATGTTACCAGGACTATCCAGCCACATTGCATTCAGTTCTTGTCTTTGTTTGCTTTGAGGGTTTTAGTCTGAGTATCTGCATAAGCACTTTGCGACAACTGCTGATATAAAAACTGCTTTATAAAATAAATGATCATCATAAATTGTAAAATGCTGACTTGAAAGAATCCATGGTTTTCTTGACTTTCTAATTTCTTTCTTTATCTATTTTTTTCTCACTCATTCTCTCACTCTGTCTCTCTTCTGGGAAAAGACTCAGCCTTGATTTCACATTTCAGACACTGACTACCATGCAGACAGAACTGAGTCACTGAAGCTCATTCACAGTCCCATTGCACTGTTATGGCCAAGATGTGTTTCTGCATCTGTTGATGTTGCAAATTGAAAAAGCCGAGCCAGCACAGGCTGCCAATTCATTATGCTCATCTACTTCTGGACTTGTTAAGAATGTCCCTCATCAAGAAGGCCAGTGGTTTATAATGAGGAAGGACAATGGATTCAGAGAATACAATTTCAGCTCTGTTTAAACTTGTAGGTCTTACATCAAAACTATTGTGCATTGTTGATGAATGTAACAAATAAGTATTTTCCTTTTCTATGAAGTTGAAATTCCAATGTGTATATCTGATTCAGGTATGTGCAATTTCATATTAAATCATTAATCTGTGCAGAGTTTACACTGAATATTCAGAAGGCTGGTTATTTCATCTTTGTTTTACTTTGCACAAATGTTTCTGAAATATGAAAATGTGGAATGGATTATGTGGTATCTGTTTCATCGTGTAACTGTAACTGGTGTTTCAGTATACTGTTGATAACCTTTTAAAGTACCAATGAAACAAAACTATGATTATTTGCATGTGGGATATTGTGAAACTTCCTATTAGTTGATGAGAATGTAATTTGTTCAAATACCTATTTTTTTTTCATCTGTGTTGATTTATCAAGTTGCTAGGTAACATTCAAGGCATGTCCCCGTTTGCTTCCTGATTCTATTGAAATGCTACATTTGAAGAGTTTTTATCATTATTAAAAGCCCTCCAACAAATGGAAAGTTCTCCCAGGGGTGTTTGTGATTTTATTCTGTTCCAGATTGAAAATGTAAACTATGACACATTTTATTTGCCTTTATAGCACCCTGTTTAAACATGCATTTAAATCGCAATTGAATCCTCCATAAATATATTTGTCAGGAAGGACCATGAAATTATACTGTATTGTCATAATTTCCTAACCCTTTCAGTGAAGGTGTAATCCTCCAGGAGTGAAGGAGAAGGTCATCCTCTCTCCTCACAGCTGATGATAAATCTTTAAGCTCAGTGCTGTTCCAACATTAAGTGTGATGTTAACCAAAAATGGTCCATGAATTGTGACCATTACAAGTGGTGGTAGAGCTAGTCAAAGGCTAACTTTATGTCCCAAACAGTACACTAATCTTTATGTAGTGCGCTAATTTTGACCAGAGCTTCGTAGTGGGTTGAGTAGCATTCATAAAGAGAAAACATGGAAACTATAATCCCTTTCTTACTGAGGAAGGTAACTCCTCCACAATGTTAAATATATTAGATAATTATATTGATATATAATACTAGCTACTCCGAAGTGTAAACCGTTAAAGAGTTAGATGTAGTATGAAAAAATACATCTTGGCCACTTCTATTATGCATGCCAGAGAAACCCACAACAGTTTCCCAGTTAGATATGTTGCTTGAATGTACTCACTTGTGCATGAGAAAACTGATTAAAATGTACTCGCCTACAAGCAACAATGATCCTTAAAGTAAACAACTACTGAAACTGTTATAACATCACAAGAAGACTTAGGAGGATCAACTACTGAAGAAAGATGGAAACCCTATTTATATGTGTGTCATGTTGTCACATGCAGAAACGACCTCCACTACGACAGCAGTCCCATAACTCTATTTGAATGTGTGTTGTCACGTGCAGAAACGACCTCCACTACAACAGTACTTCCATAACTTTATATTGGTTTACCTGCAAACTGGAACAGATTTTATAGTAACACTTTCCTATAAAGGTACATGAACTACCAATTACGAATACAGTAGTTAATGTGAATGAATGATGAACAAAGGCATGAACAAACCGATAATAATGATAAACCTTAATGGTATACAAACTCATTAATTAACAGTGTGTAGTGTCATTAGTTCATTTTGACACAGGACATAAACCCATGTCGTTATTTGCAAGAACATACAATGTGTTCTGGTATTTGTTATGGTTGATTCAGGACATCAACTCATGTAGCAAGTTGTTTGCATGAACAATAGACTACATAATATAAACTATTCATAAGATAATCTCATTTTTGAATACAGTACTAATACTGTAGGCAAGACAATGATAGGTCAACATCATTCATTTAGATCCACTAATGGTGAAGTGCTACCAATGGGTCATCAGGCAGTTGTTGTGAATGCAGGATTATTCATCACTTTACTTAAGGGGACATTACCTAATTAACCAGCGGTGAATAATCCGTTTTTAATGTTTTTTAGCTACCAGTAGGTCATTAGTTAGTGGTTGTTAAGTTAGGATCATTCATCACTTTGATTAAGGGGACATTACCTAATTAACCAACGGTGAAGAATCCGTTTTTAATGTCTTTTAGCTACCAGTAGGTCATTAGTTAGTGGTTGTTAAGTTAGGATCATTCATCACTTTGATTAAGGGGACATTACCTAATTAACCAACGGTGAAGAATCCGTTTTTAATGTCTTTTAGCTACCAGTAGGTCATTAGTTAGTGGTTGTTAAGTTAGGATTATTCATCACTTTACTTAAGGGGACATTACCTAATTAACCAACGGTGAAGAATCAGTTTTTAATGTTTTTTAGCTACCAGTAGGTCATTAGTTAGTGGTTGTTAAGTTAGGATTATTCATCACTTTGCTTAAGGGGACATTACCTAATTAACCAACGGTGAAGAATCAGTTTTAAATGTTTTTTAGCTACCAGTAGGTCATTCGTTTAGTTAAACTAGGATTATTCATCACTTAAGGAGACCCAAAATAATTACCTAATAGTGAGGTATCAGTAATTAATGTTTTATTCCAACTCATTGTTGGATAGAATATTATATTAATAATAACGAATTAATATTAGTGATAGCACATAATACTCCCTTCAAGAATGACAGGATTTACTGAAAGTTTTGGCAATAAAAACAATTTGAAAAACCACAACTCTGGAAAAATGATGAGGGCTGAGGAGAGTAATGTACCTTCCATGGAAGTGGAAACAGGCCAGTATTATGCAAGAAATAGTCACATCAATCTGTCAATCACAGTTAATTTTGTCGAGTCCTTTTTACGTCAGAACTTTTCACCGTGTACTTATACAGCAGTTATTTTGTACCTACAGGTAGAATATATGTTTAGCAAGATTAGTAAAATATAGTAAAAAGACGAGACACCTGCAAAATACCTTCATGAAAACACAAATAGGACGTGAATAAGCAAGCTAGCAAAGTGCTAATCGAAACTAACAAACACTTAACTGGAGCCGGCTAATTACTGCTAAAATATGAGCGAAATCCCCATGTTCCACTGGCAATTTTAGACTACGGTGAGAAGAATGGCTCTGGATTCTTCCTTTCGCAGGTTTGACGTGCAAACGAAGTCAATCATTTGAGGTACGGAATATGAAAATAGCTTATTACAATGTTTTCTAATAGGGTCACTTGATGTATTATTATTTTGTTAAAAAGTATGTTTTCAGCGTTGAATACTTACCAGCTTGACGTTGGCTAAGTTAGTTTGACTGAAGCTATTCCGCCTGCCTTAACTAGCTACCCACTTACTCAGTTTCTGAATTAATGTCAATATTTCTCTATATATGTAAACGTAAATTAGCTAAATGTCTTTGTGCACAGCAATGGGTTAATAACAGCTTGTCACAAGTGTTAAGCATCAAGTTTTGTCACCAGTATTAAGTGTATATACACGCAAGAAAATACACAAAATGTAGCTAATTAGGTACTGTAGCTGAAAGCTAAAAACTGAGCCAGTATGGGAGAGAATTCATTTTCTGTTTCACAGTGCTGGCTTGCTAGTAAATGTTACATCTGAAGTTTTTCATGTCATTTATAAAATAAGGCGTGTATCATGTGTTTGTGACTATAATGTAAATATAATGTTTGAAAAAACAAGACTGATTATAACTACTACTATCAATGTAAAAACTTTAGTTTGTAGATTTACTTTAGTTTACAGTCATTTTCAGTCTGATGTGTTTTTCTATTCTGACCTATATATTTCTAAGTACTACAGTAAGGCTCTGTTACTGTACTTGTATTTTTTCTTCCTTACTAAATCTGAATAATATTCTACATATAATATAGGAGGGCAGAAAAAAAGTATATGTACAAGTGGAATGTATGGATGAATTTACAGGAAATATACAAGTTTAAAGTATAATTTACGTGGGAGAAATCATTAATACTGGGTACATGTGGCATTTGTCAATGGCATTCTGAATTTGCAATATAGGCCAATTGAACAAGTAGGATAGCTAGCAAGCACAACACATTTTCTGCAGGAATTGTACGGCTAGTTTCATATTGCCTTTTTATATTGTTTATTTGCCAACATATTGCTTTTGCTTAATTACTTACAACAGCTTACTTACTCTGCAGATGCAACTGGAATGGCCACGCTTTGACAATGCACGATGTCAGTGTAAAGTTAATAATAAGTTAGTGAAACGCCAACTTTCTATACATAACCTTGGAATAATGGACTATGCAACAGGACAAGTAATTTTTTTCAAAGGTAATGTACTAAACAAAGGTGTCTTATACCATTGTCCCGCCTATACCATTGTCCCGCCTATACCATGGTCCCGCCTATACCATGGTCCCGCCTATACCATGGTCCCCCTTATACCATGGTATATGCAAACAACAACATAAGCAAATATTTTTTGCTAGTAGGAATAACAGTTTGCATTTATATTCACCTGCTTTATTAATTCCTTTAGGCTTTTTTATGGTTATGTTGGTACAGACGCAACTCAGTTGTTATGTCTATTTGATCTGAAGTTATAGTTTGATATGGAATATGCATTGTTTACATTGTTGTTCATTGGCATTTGGATTATTCTTTTAACATGTGTTAATTGAGAGTTCCGACGTCCACCACCTGGATTATTTTTGAACTGCTGTAATTTACTTTTACTGTAGGATTGTATTACTTAAGGTGGTGAAATACATAGCTGCAGCAGCTCCGTTCAAATACGTGTCAAAACACTCAACTACTTTACTGTCCAAACCCTATTTCTCATAGCTTATTATAAACGACTTTGAGCTTCAAGACGCTTGGAAATATTGGAATATATTTTGGGGTTGTTTAAAAAAATGCACATTCTTGAGCTTGTTTATTGTTTTGATCATAAGGCACACTAAAACTATGAGCGAGTAAAAAATTATCTGTAACATCCCCATAATTTTCTAGCTTTGCTGCCTACTTTACATACTGGCTACTAACTGCTACTACCCACTACTACTAGCTGTGATAGTTTCCCGTGAACGCAAAGGTGCGTTAACTAAACTCACTTTCCTTTGCAAACAATAGCAAAAACATTTCTGTTAGCTTTGTATTTACCATTAAAATATTCACAAACATGGATATTGGGTAGCTATGTAGTAAGCTAGTGAAAGAAATGTTGACTTGAAAGGTAATTCCAACTTCAAGATAAATGTTTTGTACGTTATGTATATTGAGATTTTGACCGTAACTACAACATCAGGTACTCTGTCCCATTACAGCAGCCAGCTGTAATTAAATGGCAGGCCAACATGTGTGTTTAAAAAGCTGTTGGTTTTGGGGGCTTCCTCTGCAGCTCCAAGTTGCTTGTTTTGACAGCCCATGTGGCTTGTTTCTATTGTAGTATCTGGAAATACACAGCGCATGCAGTAGTCGTGATTCATGAAGCACTTGACTCACCTTGCAAATGTTGATTCCTTCACGGTGTTCGTCAGCTCGCAGAACACATGAGGCTGACCTCAAAACATCTGGGTGAGGCTGACCTCAAAACATCTGGGTGAGGCTGACCTCAAAACATCTGGGTGAGGCTGACCTCAAAACATCTGGGTGAGGCTGACCTCAAAACATCTGGGTGAGGCTGACCTCAAAACATCTGGGTGAGGCTGACCTCAAAACATCTGGGTGAAGCTGACCAAAATACATCTGGGTGAGGCTAGTATATTTCTATTCCTGTTGTTCTTTTTGTTTCATCCATAGATTTTTTTTTGCCTTTTTCATACCGTTTCCACAGTATTCTACCTGTTGTTTTTACTTTGTTCCATTGTTTAGTAAATAGCTACTTCACTCTGCTCATTGCCCTTTTCCTCATACATCTCCCCATCTAGTGTGATCTGGAAGAATATGTTGAACAATGACATTTACGTTGTAAATAATACAATGCTTCACATCTTGCCCTCCGTGTCCCTCTGACACAGTCTCATTCTGTTAGTGCACCCCCCCAGACCATTTTGCTATGCTCACCAAATTGGAGGACCCCTTCATTGTTGCTATGCAACTACATTTTACTAGTTATTGTTTATAGCCATCATTACTAGTTATTGTTGATCTTTGGGGTGTTTTTATTAAAACAGAGGTCTAAACTGCCACCAGGAGACAGGGCAGGATCAGCAACACAGTGTTTGGTATCAAGTCTGTGAGTGTATGTGCATGTGTGTATGTTTGTGTGTGTAAACAAAGATATGTGTGTGTGGTTTGTGCTGGATTTGATTGACAAATAATGGCCCCATGGATGGTGTTTTTCCCCTGGCCTCTTGGTGGCTAATGGACAGGTGTGTCTGTGTGTGTCTGCTCTGTGTGTGTGTACAGTGTGTGAGCGTAATGGACAGGTGTGTCTGTGTGTGTCTGCTCTGTGTGTGTGTGTACAGTGTGTGAGTGTAATGGACAGACATCGCCCAGGTTTGTGGCATGAGGGAATAATAATGGAGGATGCCTGAGGTTACAACAGGGAAAGGGAGTTCATTAGTGATGACGGAGGAAAAAAGGGAAACGGGGCGATGGAGAGAAAGGGAGGTGCCTCCATAGCCCACAGGCAAAGCATTCTGGGACATCTGACCACCTGCGTCCATTTGGCATTCATGGGGTATATGTCATAGACTCTTGAGGCAGCTCCCTGCTGCCATTTTAATCAGACAGCATAACCAGGAAATGGTCTGACTGAACGTGTGCAGTCATCTTCTAGCACAACTGCTGGTGCAAATCTAGTACTCAAAAGCCCCAAACATTAACAATTATGAATAAACCAAACAGGTAGTGCTCTGTTCATAAAACATTCTATCTCTGACATGTTTATTTTGCCTGGCAACAGTGGTGAAAATGTTGACGCAAATGGCTGTGACTATTCAACCAGGTTTACATTTCTTCTCTGCTTGTTGTCATGAAGCTCATGGCTATGAGACCAGGGTCTGTAGCGAAGATTCAACATCTGATATTACCTTCCTATGCCAGAAAGGGTGGGGAATGGGGTTCCTGAATGTTGGATAGGTTTACAATGGTACCAGACTGACCCAATTGTTGAATATGCTAAATTGTGGCGATGCAATGATTTGTGAGTTAGTCAGCCTCTCTCCCTCTAGATCTTCCTGGCCTTCAAAAGACAGCAATCGAAGATTAGAACCTTGTGCTGCAAGCTGGCAAGACCTCAATGACCTACAGTATGTCACCGGATGTAGCTTAAAAGAAATACTTCTCAATATCAAACAAAAGGAGGATCACTGTGAAGACCTAAGGCTGATGGGGACATGTACATCTCTGGACTATTTTGACCACACTGTCTTCTGTTCTATATATCCGAATGCTGCAATTGGCCATTCTCAACTTTGCAACCAGGGCTGGTGAAACAGATTCTACCACAGATTCTACACAAGCTTGAAATTCTGAAAACCATGCACACAGAAAACCATATTATTTTTGTTCTAAATTACACAATGTTATTACGTCTGTTGCCCATGTTGTGAATGGGAATGTAAGCTCTGCTAGCAACCCAAATATCTCAATATTCACAGAACTGAATACGCTCGAAGTTGTTGTAATGAACGAAGGTTCTATGTAACAAATTGGATGACAACATATTGGGGCGAAAATAAAGAAGTTACAAGGAAGGTTAATCTGTGTTCACTGTTACAACACTTATTGTAATATGGTTTGACTTCCAGCTTTCAGCTATAGGACAGAAGCCAGAGCTTTATGATCTGTGGAAGTCTGTTTCAGGTATTAGATCTGTGGAAGTCTGTTTCAGGTATTAGAGCTTCACCACGGACTCCCGTTAGGATCAAAGGGAAGCGAAACACACGACTGAACGAGAGGATCTGGGGAGCTTAGAGCCTCATTAGGAATATTATGTAGGTAAGGCTTGGAATTAGTTAGCGGGGAATTAGCTACGATGACAGCTATAATACAAAGCCCATGAAGAGCTGGTTAGAGCATGCTCTGATCCGATACACCGGGAAGGACGAGGGAAGGAGAACATTGCATCATAGGGAAGGAGGGATAGAGCGGGAAAGATTGATGATGTGCTGCTGTATGGTGGAGGATGTGCTGCTGTATGGTGGAGGATGTGGTGCTGTATGGTGGAGGATGTGGTGCTGTATGGTGGAGGATGTG
>JACXGJ010017928.1:0-10673 GCA_016801105.1 Esox niger
CCTCCCTCCCTCCCTCTCTGCAGGTGTGCCAGTGGTGCCCGGTACTGATGGCCCGATAGCCTCCCTGGAGGAAGCCCGGCTCTTTGCAGAGACCTACGGTTTCCCCATCATCTTCAAAGCCGCCTACGGAGGGGGTGGGCGGGGCATGCGGGTTGTCAAAGAGTACCAGGTTAGAACACACGCACGCACGCACGCACGCACGCACGCACACGGGGAGACAGACACACTAGCGATGAGAGGTTAAACTCTTTATACTTACTCCGATTATTTCGAGCGTTCAGTGAGAAGAACAAATCTTTTGACTAATTTAGTTAATTTGAGTCAGAGATGCCTGGAGCACGCCTTCCTCCTTAAACTCAGCAGGGTGATCATTCTGCATGCAAGCCTTGAAGGGGCCATTTGTGAGACTTCTACTGTACTACAAGCGCAAATTACTAGAAGACATCTGAAGGGAGTGTTTTAAGTTCATGTTTTATTTTCTTGTTCTACGTAATTGTTCCACGTGTCGGATATATTCCTAATTGAAACCTTCTCTCTGGTCATTGGCATGCATGGCAATTCTGTCTCCACACCCTAAACCCTCTGGTTTTCCATGTGGAATTCCTAAATGTATTCCTGTCTTGTTCGGTACGGGAATCAGTGAATCCATTCTTGTAAGGTAGCTAAGGAGGGATTGTTTGCTGATGTATGTATTGTGAAAATAGGAGCGAGACATTCTTTACAATCAGGTAATTCAATGTTGTCAAAATCCCTTTGTTTATCAGGAGTTCTATTAGTAATCCTGTCAGGGCCATATTTAGGTGGCCACAGTTCAGTGCTATAATTCAGTGGTAACGCCAGACTATAACCAGTCTATAAAGGCCTTAACTACCAGTCCATAGAGGTCTTAACATCCAGTCTATAAATGCCTTAACTACCAGTCTATAGAAGCCTTAACAACCAGTTTATAGAGGTCTTAACAACCAGTTTATAGAGGGCTTAACAACCAGTTTATAGACGCTTAACAACCCGCTTTTAGATGCCTTAACAACCAGTTTATATAGGGCTTAACAACGAGTTTATAGACGGCTTAACAACCAGTTTATAGACGGCTTAAAACCAGTTTATAGAGGCCTTAACAACCAGTTTATAGAGGCCTAAACAACCAGTTTATAGAGGCCTTAACAACCAGTTTATAGAGGCATTAACAACCAGTTTATCTAGGCCTAAACAACCAGTTTATAGAGGCCTAAACAACCAGTTTATAGAGGCTTTGACCAGATTTAAATCTGGCATGTAACTTCTGGGCAAACCGACCATAATCACAAAATGCCCTACCATTTAACGTTTGCAACTTTCTACCACTTCAATCAGTTCACTATTATAGCTGACAGTGAGAGATCGATTCATATACACTCCACTGTGTTTGTTTCAGCTTGTTTGACTGAAAAGTTCAAGCCTGGCCCTTTTGGCAGTCCACGCAGAATCAAACCAACACTCAAAGTGCTTTAATAGATTTTTTGAGTATTTAAATCCTAGATCTGTGTGTTTGTGGGTGTTTGCACACGTGCATGCTGGCGTGTGTGTGTGTGTGTGTGTGTGTGTGTGCGTGCGTCTGTGTGTGGGACTCCTTGGCATTCTCCTTGCTGCCAATAAAGGCCTCATGGAGTTCCATGCATTGCCTTCCAATTTAGCTTAGAACACACATACCCAGTTCTCTGAAGCTGTCGGTGTGATCGTTAGCTGTAGAGACCAGCGAGTGTCTAATCGACCAGGCAGATAACGATGTCTCCTAATCAGATGGACCATAAACGACAGTATTGATCCAGAGAGAGAGATAAAGAGAGATAAAGATATATAGAGAGAAAAGAAGAGAAAGACTGGGCAAGAACGAGACTCTGGCCTGTGTTGGTCTGTTCAGAAAAAGTTGGGTTCGAAAAGCCAAGATTCGTTTCTGATCCAGTGGGGTTGTTACAGTATCTATGTCCGCATTTTTCTTTATGTTTTCTTCTGCAATATGCATGTTATCACTTTCAGCCTTTTCAGTTTAATTGCATTTAGAGAGAGGAATAATGAGCGAGAGGGAGAGAGAGGGGGGGTTGAGAGACTGCATAAGGGGAAGAATTAAGATGTGAGATGTGTAGAACGCATTGTCTTCTATGGTCATAATATCTTTGGTCTACGTAACAGCTAACCACTTAGACTCACCAGAGACATTGCATTCAGAATTATGCAAAAGTATCCTTAGGAGCACAATCCAAAAACCACAAATAATTTATTCAGGCCAGAGTTATAGCTACACCCACTAATTAGCTAAATCCAGAAAAGAGCTGTTAAATTGTACAAGCACCTAAAGGAAAGCAACTCTCAAACCTTCCATAACAAAGCCCTCATCTACTGAGAGATGAGCCTAGAGAAGATCCCACTAAGCCCGCTGGTTTTGGGGCTCAAACAGTCCCCACAGTGCCCCGGGAGAGAAACTGACCCAATCTAATTTTAAGAAAATAAAAAGAGAACTCTTTGTCATACTGGGGAATGTGCACAGTGGGAATATACCTGTTTAGAAAGTTTATAAAGAGTTATAATACCACAGGCACAGTTTATAAAGAGCTATTATGACACCCAATGTTTATGTAGAGTTATAACAAAATTGTGCAGAAGGTCTGTAAAAAGTTATACTATTATAATACTACATGTACAGGGATTAGAACCTGCAACATTTCGTTAACTGGCTGTTTTCTTTACTACCTCATCAGTGGTTTCTTTACTACCTCATCAGTGTTTTCTTTACTACCTCATCAGTGGTTTCTTTACTACCTCATCAGTGATTTCTGTATTACCTCATCAGTGTTTTCTTTACTACCTCATCACTGTTTTCTTTACTACCTCATCAGTGTTTTCTTTACTACCTCATCAGTGTTTTCTTTACTACCTCGTCAGTGGTTTCTTTACTACATCATCAGTGGTTTCTTTACTACCTCGTCAGTGGTTTCTTTACTACCTCATCAGTGGTTTCTTTACTACCTCATCAGTGGTTTCTGTATTACCTCATCAGTGTTTTCTTTACTACCTCATCAGTTTTTTCTTTACTACCTTATCAGTCGTTTCTTACTTGGTACGTCAGACACTGACAGTCAGGAAAGTCACTGAGGGCCCTCGATAGGCCAGAGCTTTTTCTGTGGAATAGGGGGACATTATACGTATTATATAATGATATGTTTTGATATAAAAGGAATTTACTAAGATTGAATTTGATGGATGGGTGAATGAGTTGTGTATTCAGAACAATCAAATAGGACACATGTTGTGTCTGTAGAAGAGGAGAGGAGAAGAAAATTCATCTGCAAAGTTTGATGGATGGTTGATGATTGAAGTGATTGATCATCTATTCGAGGAACTGCAGGAAACCACAACAGCGATCTGCTATGAAGATCCTGCTATTGCTTGATTGACTGATGTGTTTCTTAGTTGATAAATTCATTCATTGTCTTCCAGGAACTTGAAGAGAATTACCAAAGGGCTTATTCTGAGGCTCTGACAGCATTTGGCAATGGAGCTTTATTTGTTGAGAAATTCATTGAGAGGCCACGCCACATAGAAGTACAGATCCTTGGTGAGTGTTTGTGTGTTTGTCTGTGTGTTAGAAAGAGTGAGAGACCAAAGAGTCATTATTTACTTTGAGCTGAATCTGTAACAAGAATTAATGTTGAAATTACTCAAAATGTTTGGTCTGCAAAACAGGTGTATGTGTGGGAATGTAAGTATGTGTGTGTGTGTGTGTGTGTGTGTATCTGGATACATAAGCAGACTAATTACTGTCTACAGAGAAGGTTTGGGATTTTGTTAACTTACTAAAGTAGCTGCTAAAAAGCTCTCTTCTCCACCTCCCTCTCTCCCTCCTAGGCGATAAGTATGGGAATGTGATCCATCTCTTTGAGAGAGACTGTTCTATCCAAAGAAGACATCAGAAGGTGACTTGTTTGGAGATGATGGTGCAAATAAAGTTGTGTTTGGTTTTGAAGGTGTTAAAAAATAGGTGTTTGGTTTCAAAGGTGTTAATAAAGTTGTGTTTGGTTTTGAAGGTGTTAATAAAGTTGTGTTTGGTTTTGAAGGTGTTACTAAAATTGTGTTTGGTTTTGAAGGTTGTGGAGATAGCCCCGGCAGCAGACCTGGACCCCAATCTCCGAGATCGACTGACCTCTGACTCTGTGAAACTAGCCAAACAGGTGGGATGCATCTTCTTTATCTTGGTCTTTCATCTTCTTTCTCTATTATATTTTCTTTATCTTGGTCTTTCATCTTCTTTCTCTATTATATTTTCTTTATCTTGGTCTTTCATCTTTTTCTTGGTCTTTCATCTTCTATATCTTGGTCTTTTATCTTTTTATCTTGGTTTTCATCTTCTTTTCTTGGTCTTTCATCTTCTTTATCTTGGTCTTTCATCTTCTTTATCATAGTCTTTCATCATATTTATCTTGGGTTTTTATCTTTATCTTGGTTTTCGTCTTTTTTTATTTGGGTATTTCATCTTATTTCTGTTGGTCTTTCATCTTATTTCTCTTGGTCTTTTGTTGTATCTTTTATGGTTGCAAGGGATGAAGGGATTTTGGTAAAACAGGTATGATATGAGAGGATAAGGATTCATGTGGATGAGCATGAGTTCACAGATAAATCCATCTATTGTTGACTCATCCAGCTTGCTTAAGATTGATCTGTCTGGTTACACGTTGGTGATAGATCCCTCTGAGAATCAGAGGCTGTCCTCATATTCCTAACCCCTGTGCAACTGAGCAGGTTCTATCACTGTCAATGGCAATGGGAAAGGGATGGGAGTGACACAGAGAAAGGAACACAAAGCCAAATACTATCATGGATATGTGATGGAGGGATGATGGATCGATGGATGAGGTATGCAGGGATGTTTAAGACAATGAGAAGGATTTAGGATGAAAGGGAAACCATTTGAGACCATGGTTTTATTTTCAAGTGTGCCTTGAACACAACAATCCAGTGGTTATCACTTGAACAGACACTCAACCACAACTCCCAGGATTCTGCAGGGTATTTCACGAGGGAGGATCACTGTGCAATCTTCTCCCTGTTGTTTATAGGAGAGGCGAGATCTGTTTCTGAGAGAGAAGCCCACTCTGAAGCACTGCTTCCTAACGGCCTTGTTTTCTTTTGTTGATCCAAATAGCCTGGATGTTTATAAGCATGAACCTGATTGGTGGAATGACCATCCAGTGAATAAACACATAATCCATCTTAACAATATAACCTGACTTACAGCAAATCATATACAGTGAATATCTACACAACCTTATTGAACATGTAGCTGTTAAACGTGTAGGGTTTATAGGCAAGCAACAATATTTAAGTGAAAAACAAATAGGTGATTTCTCCAGAAAAACTATACAAAATATGAATTGTAATTTCCATATAGCGGATACTGGAATAACATCAGCTACGGAATTTTTAAGAAAAGAATGCAGGTTGCCATTTTTGCGTGGGGCAGAGAGTTCTGATGAGTGCTTTGCATTTACTTTTAGTGAGACACCGAGCAAATAAAAAGAAAGAAAACATTTAAATGATTATGATGGTGTTATTATGGTGAGAGAATCCAGGTGTGGAAGGAGGAGAGCGGGATGGAGTGTTGGGGAGAGGAGAGAAAAGAGGTGAAGAAAGGAGAAGGAACGAGAGAGCAGCATGGAGAGGAGAGAAAAGAGAGAGGCGGGGAGGGTTAGTGGAGGACAGAAGAGTGGAGAGAGGAGGGGAGAGGGAGGGAGTGGAGATGTTAAATAATGACCAGGGGAAGGGAGAAGAACAGATCAACAGGTGAAGGTTCATGTCTGAATGAGGGATGAAATGGAGGTGAAGTGATGGATGGATGGATTAAAGGATTAGGAGGATTAAATTCATTAAGTCGTCAACTGAACATGAGATCCAACAGAATTGTTGTGGACTGGTGAACGGGTCCAGAACGTGAGGACAGCCTGCTGAGTAATGAAAGGATCAGGAGAGCAACGGCGTCAATGCAACAAGTTCTCCTGGTTTATAAAGGATTACGGGCAAACTTTAAAAAACATTCACTTTTATTGAACTGCGTTACTTGAGCCTTGTTACAGGTTTCGAGATTTAAAGAAATACAACCGTTAACAGCTTGAGCCTTACTTCAAGTTGTTTGTGTATAGTAGAGTATGTGTTACTGAGTTGTTTGTGTATAGTAGAGTATGTGTAACTGAGTTGTTTGTGTATAGTAGAGTATGTGTTACTAAGTTGTTTGTGTATAGTAGAGTACGTGTTACTGAGTTGTTTGTGTATAGTAGAGTATGTGTTACTGAGTTGTTTGTGTATAGTAGAGTATGTGTTACTGAGTTGTTTGTGTATAGTAGAGTACGTGTTTCTGAGTTGTTTGTGTATAGTAGAGTACGTGTTACTGAGTTGTTTGTGTATAGTAGAGTATGTGTTACTGAGTTGTTTGTGTATAGTAGAGTATGTGTTACTGAGTTGTTTGGGAATAGTAGAGTACATATTACTGAGTTGTTTGTGTATAGTAGAGTATGTGTAACTGAGTGTTGTCTTTGAGACGTTATACCTTTGGCCTGGGCACCAACAATTTTAATTACACAGTTACCCAGTTGACAATGGAGATTTAATGAAATAAAATAGGTTTGAGGTTTGTTGTTGTGTAAAAGAAAAAGAAAAATCCCCAAACAACACTAATATTTGGTGGGATAGTGGGCAGGGCTGAACTAGTTTGCTGGACTAGATGGCTAGTGGGCAGGGCTGGACTAGATGGCTGGACTAGATGGCTGGACTAGATGGCTGGACTGGATGGCTGGACTAGATGGCTGGACTAGATGGCTGGACTAGATGGCTAGTGGGCAGGGCTGGACTAGATGGCTGGACTAGATGGCTGGACTAGATGGCTAGTGGGCAGGGCTGGACTAGATGGCTGAACTAGATGGCTAGTGGGCAGGGCTGGACTAGATGGCTGGACTGGATGGCTGGACTGGATGGCTGGACTAGATGGCTGGACTAGATGGCTAGACTAGATGGCTGGACTAGATGGCTGGACTGGATGGCTGGACTGGATGGCTGGACTGGATGGCTGGACTAGATGGCTGGACTAGATGGCTGGACTGGATGCCGAGGACTGATTGCTGTCAGGTCTCTGAATTAGAGAACAGTCTTGGTATTTTCTGTTGTGAAACAGGTGATTATTATTTGAAGGATCTCCTGGTTAGTGTGTGTATGAGCATGTGCGTGTGTTACCTAGCTAAATTATGTTTGTTCCATTCGTCTCACAATAGATTCTGCAGTCTGTCATTTGATAAATGAAGAGAGAGAGAGAGACAGAGAGAGAGAGACAGAGAGAGAGAGAGAGAGACAGAGGGAGGTAGACTTAGAAGATTGAGAGACAGAATGTGAGTGCTGACAGGCTGAAGGATGAAGGGAGACGGAGAATCGATCAAAGGGTGAATAAAGAAAGAGATGTTATTTTTATTTTGACAGATGACATTGGTGTGTTTAGTAAACATCTCAATGTTCAGTGGTTGTTTTAATATTTTGGGTGTGTCACTGTTCTTCATATAAATCCCCCCCACCCCAAAAAAACCCATGCATGGGTATAATAATAGTCCCTAATAGTCCCTAATAATAGTCCCTAATAGTCCCTAATAATAGTCCCTAATAGTCCCTAATAATAGTCCCTGAGAACATCCAGTCTATTGACCTCTAATAACTAGAACATAATGATTAGCATCCTGTTTTGAAGTCATGTATAGAGGTTTTCCCCGTCAGAACATCTAATATAGATAGATGTGGGTCACCGCACATAGTTTCCTGTTTGATTTACTGAGTGTGTGTCTCTGTGTGTGCATTGCGTCTGTGTTTCACTGTGTGTGTGTGTGTGTGTGTGTGTGTGTGTGTGTGTGCGCGCGTGCGTGTGTATATGGGGGGTGTCCCCTGACAGAGAGAGGCTGGAGGGTGACAGGTTTACCCGCCGGTTGTGTCCTTGTTAGACCTTAAACACACACACACTCGTAAACTCAATTGTATGTCATGCTTTGCTAACAACAGCTGTGCAGGCAAACTGGGGAAATGCTAACAGACCCCTTTCATGGAAACTACTGACGAAATAAGGGAATGAGGAAATAAATAAAGTAAATAAAAAATCTTTACAAAGCAAAAACAAGTGCAAAGTGATATGACAATAATGAATACCAAGGAATACACACACACACACACACACACACACTAAGACAAACAAAGACATACAGGCACAGTCAGACAGACACAGTCAGACAGACACAGTCAGACAGACACAGAGCGACTCAAACCGCCAGGCAGACAGACACTGAAACAGGCAGACAGACAGACAGAAGCAGGCAGACAGATGCGGAATTTGTTGTTCACAGTTACAGTTCTCTCTCTCTCCCTTACTCTGAGATGGACGAAGAGGAGAGAGGGGATAAAGGTTGAGAAGGAGGAGAGATTCGGTTAACTAATCTGCATGTGGTCATGTTTGTGGAGAGAAAGAGAGCGATCCGAGTGAACAGAGAATGACAATGAGCTGAGAGAGAAATGGGCCATAGATAGAGGGAGTTTTTTCTCGAGACAATGTTGTTATTCTTATTATATTGCTCCTTCTTTTTCCATTTTCTTTCCTATCTTACTGTTTTTGAAAAAATCCATTTCTCTTCATTCTCTCTTCCTTTTTTCTCTTATTTGATCTTTAATGCCCTTCCTGTTTTCTTGTTCTGATGAGCACGATTACTATTCAAATTCATACTCTTCTACTTCATTTTCTCCATCCCAGACTCTCGCCCTCCCTACTTCTCTCCTCTCTTAAAATACCGTTTTTTCTTTCGTCCTGATTCTCACAGCCCCTCTTTCTCTCCCCCTGTTTCCTTCCTTCTCTGCCTTTCATCTCCTCCCTCTTTTCTTCAGCTTCCTGTGCTTTTCCTGTGTGTGTCGTTGTGTGTCTGTGTGTGTGTGTGTGTGTGTCGTTGTGTGTGTGTCGTTGTGTGTTGTTTTGTGTTGTCGCGTGTCGTTGTGTGTCTGTGTGTGTTCCGTAAGCCGTACTGTCTGGCATATATGTCTGGCTCCTGAATCGACTGTGAGATGATTGATTTGTGTGTGTCTGTGTGTGTGTGTGTGTGTGTGTGTGTGTTCGTGTGTGTAGGGCGGACATTGTATTAGATAGTGGGGGTGGGGGGAGATGAGGTGGTGGGGGGGGCGAGCTGGACAGGGAAAACATTTCAGGACTGGAGACTCAGCCATTTGGAACAGATTATGAGGAATGGGAGGGAGAGAGGGAATGAAAGGGACAAAAAGAGAGAGATGGTGAGTGAGGGAGAGAGGGAGACATTGAGAGAGCAAAAATGAGGGGACATTTAGAAACAAAGAGCTATTGATGGAGAAAGAAAGAGAGATATTGAGAGAGAGTGAGGAGAAAGACGTGGAGAGGGTTAAGGAGAGAAAGATAGGTAGTGGAGGCAGGAGACTGAGCGTTGAAAAGAGACTGAGTCCTCTAAAAGAAAGGAGGGAGAGATGGATGGAAGGATGGACACACAACGAAAATGAAGGGAGAGAGATATTGCTGGAGAGATGGACAGTAAAATAAAGGCACGACAACAATATAAATAAATGAATGTCTGTCTTATGCTAAAGCCTCGGCAGTCTCCCAACGATTGGACCAGATTGCCTGGTGGTCAGAGTCTTACCAGTGACCAAAATGTTGCTAGAGAAGACTGTTAACTTTTGGCTTACATCTACCAAGTACTCCTCTCCCATCGTCCAGTTAGGGAAATAGCTAGCCTTTCAGTTCAGTTAGCTTAGTGCTAGGGAAATACTTTTCAGTTCAGTTAGCTTAGTGCTAAGGAAATACTTTTCAGTTCAGTTAGTTTAGTGCTAGAGAAATACCTTTCAGTTCAGTTAGCTTAGTGCTAGGGAAATACTTTTCAGTTCAGTTAGCTTAGTGCTAGGGAAATACCTTTCAGTTCAGTTAGCTCAGTGCTAGGGCAGTAGCCAGCCTTTCACTTGGCATTACTGCTAGGGACATACCTAGCCGTTCAGTTCAGCTGGCATCTCTGCTAGGGAATAAGCTAGCCTTTCCTCGCTGGTGCGTTGTCAGAGTATCCTGCAGACGGAGTATCCTAGCATAATAAAGTTGCATGCTAGCCTTGTTTCTACTGGCTCTATAAATTCGGGCCAAATTAGTGCTACAAAACCTGGCTTTTTTACTTTAAGCCCAGACCAAAAAAGCCTTCAACAATTAGAGTCAGCCCATAACTAGAGCTAAACTACTTAGAAAATGTGACTTGTGACCTTTTACTCTTAATACACATACCTGATATTCTAAATAGTTTTGGACTTGAACCATTGTATTACATTATGGGAAACCACTAGATGTCATTAGGATCTGCAAACAAACAGATGGAGTCAGCCTTTATTAAACTAGCTGGAGTCAGCCTTTAAACTAGCTGGAGTGGGCCGTTAAACCAGCTGGAGTGAGCCTTTAAACTAGCTGGAGTGGGCCTTTAAACTAACTGGAGTGGGCCTTTAAACTAGCTGGAGTCATCCTTTAAACTAACTGGAGTCAGATTTTAAACTAGCTGGAGTCAACCTTTAAACTAGCTGGAGTCAACCTTTAAACTAACTGGAGTCAGCCTTTAAACTAGCTGGAGTCA
>JACXGJ010017929.1:0-10743 GCA_016801105.1 Esox niger
CCCCGCCCCTTCTCCCCGCCTCCTCTCCACCCCTTCTCCCCGCCTCCTCTCCACCCCTTCTCCCCGCCTCCTCTCACCCCTTCTCCCCGCCTCCTCTCACCCCTTCTCCCCGCCTCCTCTCCGCCCCTTCTCCCCGCCTCCTCTTCTCCCCGCCTCCTCTCCGCCCCGCCTCCTCTCCGCCCTTCTCGCCCGCTGCTTCCCCCTACAGAAAGAGGAGGAGCGCCTGCGTGCGTCCATCCGTCGCGAGGGCCAGCAGAGGAGGATGCGGGAGAAGCAGCACCAACGAGGGCTGAGCGCCGGCTACCTGGAGCCCGATCGCTATGACGACGACGAGGAGGGCGACGAAGCCGTCAGCCTGGCTGCCATCAAGAGCAAATACAAGGGAGGGTCTGGACTTCGAGGTGAGGACAGACCACACGTTAACTCAGGCCGAATGTGCATTCTGGGACTGAAACTCGGGGCTGTCTGACACCGGGACGGGCCTTTGCAACACCTACTCAGAAGTTATGTAATATGTACATTAGTGTACTGCGCCGTTGGTATTGCATAATATAACCGCATACAAATTCAGTAGCGTATTTCTTCGAGTGATGGACCTAGCCATGTTAGCCGGGCTGCTGCGGCCGCGTCACTGGACAGCAAAAAGACGGTCAGGGGAGTCGTCAACGGATGCTGGCGGCGGTTAGACTGGCGGCGGTTAGACTGGTGTTTCGTGGCCATCTGACCGCTTCACAATAAAACATGTCTGTAGAGGAGAATGCAGAGTAAACAACAACTAAGCCGGTCTGGCCCTAGTAATTATTAGCATATAAAGGTTATAGTTCACCATTTTTAAATGGTCCCCCCCTCCAGAGGAACGTGCTAGGATCTACTCGTCCGACAGCGATGAGGGTTCGGATGATGATAAAGCCCAGAGACTGCTCAAGGCCAAGAAACTGGACTCTGATGAGGTAATGCACACACGCACACACACACACACACACACACACACACACACACACACACACACGTAAGAACAGTAAGAAAGAATACACAATGACAGATGGTGCAGTTCTGCCAGCAGAGGACAGTCAGTGGACAGTTATGATGCAGTCAGATGAATGGGGTGTGTCCGCGTTTCACTGGTTTAGAGCAGATCTGAAATCCCATTTTTAAATATCATCGTGTCTTTCTGCCTCCCATCCCTCTAGGAAGGGGAAAGTTCTGGGAAGAGGAAGGCCGATGATGATGAGGGGGAGATTGAACCCAAGAAGGCCAAGAAATACGTCATCAGCGACGAAGAGGATGAGGAAGAAGATGATGAATAATCATTTTTTCCCCGAACGGCTGTATTAGTGTCGTATCCAGTGCGTCGTGGCGTAGAAATGAACTTTTCATTTGTTTTGTATATTTTTTAGTGTGTGTGTGTGTGTGTGTGTGTGTGTGTGTGTGTGTGTGTGTGTGTGTGTGTCTGTACAGCTGTAGTTATCTAATAAAGCAGAAGATGAACAACATGTTTACCTTAGTGACCAACACCCCTGAAAAGACTCTTGGTTCTCAGGTGAGTGAATAAGTCCTGTTTTAATGACTTCACTACCTGACAGGCTGGCAGCAGGTCTGGTTTAATCCTGCTCAGAGCAGAATGGAGAGGGGTTAGAAGGGTATATTTACACACACAGTACACAGGTTTTTACTCTTCTCTGTGTGTCCTCAAGTCACCCACTAAACACTGACACAGAGGGTTCTGTATCAGCAGAAAGGTCTGGTTGTTATTCTGTTTGGTACCTAAGCAGGCTAAGCCTGTGAAACATTCGTGTGTGGGACAGAGCTGGTCTTATGAGAGAACCGGGTCGTTTTTACGTAACACCCGTCGCCTAGTTGTCTTTGCTCCAGCCGGGTTTGTCTGGCAGTTCCTGCCCCGAAGCGTGTGCTCTGTGTTCTTTCTTTATTTGTGTGTATACAGAAAGTGTGTGTGTGTGTGTGTTTTAGGTCTAACTATACTCATGGGGTCCAAATGTCCCCATGTGTATAGTAAAACCACAACAAATTGGACTCATGGGGACCTTTTGCCCAAGTCAGTTTCTGGCTCAGGGTTTAGGTTTAGGGTCAAACTTAAGATTAATATTAGAGAATTGTGGTTTCTTTAAGGTCCAGGCATTGTTGGTTAGGTTTAGGGTTAAGGTTAGGCATTACACCTAGGTAAAGTTTAGGTATAAATGTTACTTTATTGAGGTTAGGGTTCGGATTAGATTAGGGTTAGGTTAAGGTTAGAATTTGGGTTAAGGTTAGGGCAAGGGAGCATGCAATTTCTATTTTCTGGTCCCCATGAGGTTAGTTGTACAAACTTGTGTGCGTGTTTGTGTGTGTGTAGTGAAATTGTGTCAAACAATATGATTGTAATTTCACTAAAGGTTGTCATTGCTGAAATCACGCTAAAGATGTCACTATATTATCCCTGTAACAACCCACTTTTTTTTGGAATAACGCATTGTACAGACACATTGGATGACCACATATCAGTAATCAACAAACACATAAAAATAAAATATATAATAGAGAAATAAAAACATTAAAAAAAACAATTTGCCTTACATTACAGTAAGGTAGCATCAAGACCCACATTGTAAAAATGTCTGCTGATTTGTTATTTATATCTTTCAGGGATGTTACAGTGGATATAAATAGTCATTTTTGTGATGTAAAAAAATTATACCAAAATGAATCATGTCAGAACATTTTCCACCTTTAATGTGACTTATAACGTGAACAATTCAATTGAAAAATGAACAGAAATCGAGGGGGACGAATTAAGATTTAAACTCACAATAAGCTGGTTGCATAAGTGTGCAGGCACTCTAATAACTGGGGATGTAGCTGTGTTCAGAAGTAACCAATCACATTCAAACTCATGTCAAATAGAAGTCATTACACACCTGCCACAACATTTGAAGTGACTATGATTAATCACAAATAAAGTTCAGCTGTTTGTCCGCAGAAAGCTTCCAAATCATCAGATGATCTCATTGTTGAAAGATATCAGTCAGGAGAAGGGTACTAAATAATATCCAAAGCATTAGATATACCATGGAACACAGTGAAGACAGTCATCATCACGTGGAGAAAAATATGGTACGACAGTGACATTACCAAGAACTGGACGTCCCTCCAAAATGTATGAAAAGACAAGAAGAAAACAGGTAATGGAGGCTTCCAAGAGGTCCACAGCAACATCACAGGAGCTGCATTTCTGGCACATACTGGCTGTGTGGTACATGTGACAACAATCTCCCGTATTCTCCATATGAATGTGCTTTGGGTAGGGTGGCAAGACGGAAGCCTTTTCATACAAAGAAAATCATCCAAGCCTGGCTGAAGTTTGCAGAAACAAACATGAATTCTCCCAAAAGCACATGGGAAATTGTGTTATGGTCTGATGAAACCAAGGTTGAACTTTTTGGTCATAATTCCAAAAGGTGTGTTTGGTGCAAAAACAACACTGCACATCACCCAAAGAACACCATGCCCCCAGTCAACCATTGTGGTGGCAGCATCATGCGTTGGGGCTGTTTTTCTTCAGATGGAACCAGGTTCATAGTCTGGGTGGAGGGAATTATGAACAATTCCAAATACCAGACAATTTGGGCAGAAAAACAGCAGGTATTCATTAGAAAGATGAAGAGGAAGTTCACCTTTCAACACGACAATGACCCAAAGCACACCTCCAAATTCGCAAAAGCATGGCTTCACCAGAAGCCAGAGCCCAGACCTGAATCCAATTGAACATCTGTGGGGTGATCTGAAGAGGGTTGTGCACAGGAGATGTCCCTGCAATCTGACAGATTTGGAGCGCTTTTGCAAAGAACAGTGGACAAATATCGCCACGTCAAGATGTGCCTTGCTAATAGACTCCTACCCAAAAGGCTGAGTGCTGTAATAAAACCAACAGTTGCTTCAACAAAGTATTAGTTTAAGGGTGTGCACACGTATGCAACCAATTTGTGAATTTTAAATGATTTATGTTTGTAGGTCACATTAAAAGTGGAAAGATCTGACATTATTTTTCTTTGTCTTATTCTTAAATCACATAAACCTGCCATTTTAACAGGGGTGTGTAGATTTTATAATCACTTTATATAATGTTCCAAACCAGGAAGATATTGAAGAGATGCTTCTTTCCCATTAATTTAATCTTATTAATAAAAAAAAACTAATATAATCAGTCAATTTATAGTGTATTGGAAGAGGTCGGAATCGTTCGATGTGGACAGTCATGCTGTTCCTGGCCTTCTGAATAGCGCAACAGAAAACGAGATTTGTCGGAACCGGACATTTTTGCACTACAGCAATAGCCAATTGGTGACCAGGTCCGGCAGAGCAGTGCGTTCTACAGTGTCACTGCACCTGTTTGCATCCCGCTCTGACCAGCGTGATCAATTCTTTCCATTCAAATTCTTCCACAGGCTTGATTTGTTGTTTGTCAGACCGTTGTTTGTAAACCCATAAACACGGTTGTGCAGGTCGAGATACTAACTGGATAGACACTGGAACCGGCTGACCTGACACTAACAATTAGACATGGGACCAAGTCATATAATTGCAAGTCACAAGTAAGTCTCAAGTCTTAACCTTCGTGTCTCGAGTTAAGTCCCAGGTAAGGATGAGCAAGTCTCAAGTCAAGTTTCACAGCTCAGATCCAGTCAAGACAAGGTCCAACTGCTTTTGTAGATGCTTTTTTATTAGCTAAAAGCAGCCTAATATTATTTAGTAGGTTTTCTTTATGTATTTAAATCGAATGTATATGTTTAATAGTAAGCATATTTAAGGATGTTGAAAATAAAAAATGCTGTCCATTTAGAAAAATAATTCTAGGGAGAGCCATTGCCTGCTAGTCAATTTGAGAATATTGCCAGAAATACATGGCTAAAGAAATTAGATGCCATGGGAATGTCATTGGTAAATGAGAGTTAAGGAACATACTGTAACCCTCCACGAATCAGACTGTTGTTGCTAATCACCAGGAAATTCCTTGAATATATTTAATTTTCCATGTCCTCATTTCGCTAATGTTATTTTAGCAGTATCTCATTCTGACATTAACCCATGTTAGCTAGCTGGATAGGCACAGCACCGCCTTAATTTAATTCTTTCCTGGGATTTCAGGAGTCTCTGAAAGTTGTGGCGCATCAGTTATTTCAGTTTTTCATACTGCGGTCATTTTCCTCCCACCTCGAACAAAGTCGTCCAATACAAATGTAACTACTTTCAAAACTCAACCCGGTGCCTTTATAGCGAGTTCTCAATTACGTCGGAATTGATGACCTAACGGTTAAAGTAGAATGCTAGGCCTAGTTTCATTGAAAAATGTAGAGTGCAGTATTGCTGTGTTATCCCGTCCACCCTTACCCAATGGATACGAGTTGAGAACACTGAACACTGGGTCATTGAGCGCCAGACATCGTGAGCAGACATGGTGGATAGAGATTTTGAGAGGAAGGTGCTGGGAAAATCTAAACAAGACCGTCGAGTCATGGCTCAAGTCGAAGTCAGCGTCATGTTACGAGTGTTTTCACCTTATTACAAAGTCTCAAGTCGCAACATTTTATAACAATTATATCAGGCTTAGGTAACACGTTTCACCCATTGTAACGTTAAATCAAATTAGTTACCGAAAGCCATGCAATTTCTTTCTGCCTTCCTGACGTAACAAGCTGAGGACATGTGACTCGGCCTAGGAGCAATCCATTTCGGTAAATGAGGCAGTGTACCTAATAAACTGTACAATGCCTGGCATCACTGTTTCCCAGTGGTATCCATTCCCTATAGGAGCCGGTCTAAAATAGTGCACTGTAAAGGGAAAAAGAGGTACTTCGAGACTGATCTCGACCTGCTGCTGTGTCTGGGTTTCTGAGTAGCTGATTGCTGTCATTAGATGACTCATGGCTGGGCCTGGATGGATTGGGTACTGAGACACGTTAGCAGCCCCAACCAGTCCGATCTACCCACAGGTAGCTGACATCACAATTATGAGACTAATAATGAGAATTATGAGACACTGCAGGTAGAAGCAATCTGAGGTGACGCTCATCTTCTTGCGTCAGGCGGCGCGATAACTATCTGCACATCGCGTTTGTAATGACACCTTCTGATGTTGTTATCGTATGGCGCAAAGGTTAAAGTACACACACGATTACGTTACACAGGTGCACACATGCCAGTTAGTTTTGTGGAGATGTCGTCTCATGTTCCACCACAGACAGACCAGTACATCAGTCAGACAGTGAGGCTGAATGTGTTTTTATCCATCTCCCTCTAAGAGAGCAATTGGGTTCTGACTATACGTAGCTGCAGGAAATTGGGCTGGTGTGGCGGCTCCCACTGTTAGCACCCACTGACAGGATTCTGAGTCACTTTTAGCTTTGTATTGTGTGCCATTCAAACCTACCGTTTCGATTCCTTTGCAAATCATGTGGCCACAGCAAGACCAGGTGCGCGCAACGAACAAACGTGGGGTGCTATTGAGATACCTGCACTACCTAAACAACAAACTACAGCATTTACCTGTCTACAACACATCCCTCGGTTACCTGTCTACAACACATCCCTCGGTTACCAGTCTACAACACATCCCTCGGTTACCTGTCTACAACATATCCCTCGGTTACCATTCTACACCACATCCCTCGGTTACCTGTATGCAACACATCCCTCAGTTACCAGTCTACAACACATCCCTCGGTTACCAGTCTACACCACATCCCTCGGTTACCAGTCTACAGCACATCCCTCGGTTACCAGTCTACACCACATCCCTCGGTTACCAGTCTACAGCACATCCCTCGGTTACCAGTCTACAACACATCCCTCGGTTACCAGTCTACACCACACCATCTCATGAACTGTGGTGAAGGACTATTATGCGTCAATGTTCTGCAGATTGTAGGATGAACAGACCCTCGTACATCAGGGTCGGATCAGCGCCCCCAAGTAAAAATGCCAGCAGGTGCCGGAACATTCCAGAGGTAGCTAGCAGGACAATGGCAATGACGTGGGTGTTGCAGGCTGTTTTTCCCTGGCAAACATTTATATAGGCTCATGACTTACAGTATGTTTATGGAGAAAATTATTATTAAGTTTAGGGTATGGTTTAATCTAACTTTTATGGTTAGGACTTGAATGAAGTAGTTGTTTTTATTGCAATTCTCTGCACTCCTCACTGATATTGTAAGAGCTGTGGGTGTGGGTGAGGGTGTGAGTGTGGTCTGTGTAAAGAAAACCTGACAAAATGGTCCCCACAAGATTTTTTGGCATAGCCCCACTAAAATGCAATGTACAGCTTAGGGGGTTACATTTCCAGTAAAATGTACAATTGGGCGAAGTTTCAGAACTGGGGTTAGTTTTAGGCATTACAACTTAGGTTTAGTGTTAGGTGTTAGAGCTACGTTAAGTTTATTAAAATAGTGTTCTCCAAACTTTTATTATTCTGGCTAGATGTCTTACTCTGTCCCCCTGTCTCTCTGTAACCCACGCTATCTTTGTCCCTCTCCCTCTGCTCCTGCTCTCTGTCCCTGTCTCTCTGTACCCCCATCTCTCTGTACCCCAACCTCACTCTGCACCTACTCCCTGTCCCTGTCTCTCTGTACCCCAACCTCACTCTGCACCTACTCTCTGTCCCTGTCTCTCTGTACCCCAACCTCACTCTGCACCTACTCCCTGTCCCTGTCTCTCTGTACCCCAACCTCACTCTGCACCTACTCCCTGTCCATGTCTCTCTGTACCCCAACCTCACTCTGCACCTACTCTCTGTCCATGTCTCTCTGTCTCCCCATCTCTCTGTACCCCACCCTCATTCTGCACCTACTTTCTGTACCTTGGATCTCTGTACCACCCCCCACCAGGTACAACTCACAAATAAATTAAATAGAAAATGAATACCAAGCACTCACCAGGGTGTACTCACACAAACACACACACACACACACACTCCTGTACAAACACAAGTATGTGCTCTCCCTTTTTCCTCCCCCTGCCTTCTCCATTTCTTCTCCTCTTACCCTCTCTCTCTGTCTCTCTCTCTCTGTCTCTGTAACCTTAACGATTAGGGTCAGCTTGTTCTCAGGCGAAAGTACAGTCCTAATCTAGAAACAACACTCACCTTCAGCACAGAGCAGTGCCGTTTTACACAACACAGATTACATTTAGAGCTATTCCTAAACAGAGCAAAACGGGGGGGCATGACACCCGCGGCTGCCCAGTCATTAGACGGATTCAGACAATGTTCTCTCATTTTGGAAAGGCCTGCCTGTCATCAAACAGCCTTTTAAAACAACCCCTGAGTAGCTTTAGTTAGTTTCTGTATTATTTTGTGTGTTAATAGTTTTAAATGTGAGCCTTAGAGGACAAACAGGAGGAGACTGACAGGAGGAGACTGACAGGAGGAGACTGACAGGAGGAGACTGACAGGAGGAGTGACAGGGGGAGACTGATAGGAGGAGACTGACAGGAGGAGACTGACAGGAGGAGACTGACAGGAGGAGACTGACAGGAGGAGTGACAGGAGGAGACTGACTGGAGGAGACTGACTGGAGGAGACTGACAGGAGGAGACTGACAGGAGGAGTGACAGGAGGAGACTGACTGGAGGAGACTGACTGGAGGAGACTGACAGGAGGAGACTGACAGGAGGAGTGACAGGGGGAGACTGACAGGAGGAGACTGACAGGAGGAGACTGATAGGAGGAGACTGACTGGAGGAGACTGCAATACAAACATGAATAAACAAGAAAAATATGCAGTATTTCACAATATTATCACATGCAAAGAGAATATATTGAACAACAAAAGTTTTTACAACATATTTTACCACTTTCTGTTTCAATTATTAAAATAAACAATTATAGGTGTGAACTAAAGGGTTGCTAGGTAGAGGCCAAATGTGGGAGACAGAGAAGAAAGGGCTATAGGGGAGTGTGGTATAGGGGCTGGAGGACAGGAGTGTATTTTCCAGCTAGCTGTGATGTGACTCATCAGAAGGGACACAGCTCATCAATCTCATATCTTCCCTGCCGCTGCCAAGACTAGCAAAACCAACTACAGTCAGTAGATACATTGTAAGAAGCTAGGTGGACAAAACACACAACTCAGCATTAGTAAGTACATTCCACTCAGTTAATTAGTTACTGGCAAAGGTCAGAGCTGGAAAGGAGACAAATCAAACACATTTAACTTAATATACATTGCAAGCGTAAGTTCATGAAGGCCACAGTGCGGTTAGCTGTAGAGTTATTTTTGATCAAATTACCTTAAAATCAATTTGATCGTATTACAAAAAAGATTTTGAAGAAACAAAGGATATTTTTAGTTTCTTAAGTCTAGTGGCAGCCAGGCAAACGTTTTCTTAAAAAAATATAAATGTCTCCAGAATTAGAGCCGAGGGAACGTCCTACCCCATGTTACCCTACTTGACCTTACTCCTACTTATCGCTCTGAATTGCCCATGCCCTACATACCTACACATGCTGGTTGTGTGGCTGATCTGGATTATGCCTGAAGACTCTGGACCCATCTGGATTTATTGACCTGTTGGTCATCTGAACATTGACCGATCAAAAGGTCACGCGGTTTTATAATCTTGGCCCGTCACAGACAGACATGCACTGGACACCCCTCAGACTCTAGATCCACTCTATGTTTCTTCCTCGGTTCTGACCCAGTTAGGGCTTTTTCTAGTCACTGTGCATCAGTTGTTGTTGTGGCTTGCTCTTTGGGATTTTAGGCTGGGTGTCTGTAAAAGCACTTAGAGACAATTGCTGATGTCAAAAGGCTTTGTAAAATACATTTGCTTAATGGATTGACTGTCCAACCGTTGATATCAAATCACCTCTAATGTCCAACAGTTCTGTAGAATTTGCGTCATGTGACAATTCTGACGAGGCAGAAGGTGAGTCACTTCTGACAGACGAAATGGGACTTAGTTAATTGAGCTTTTGTAAAACTAACACAGGATTCGTCATCTTTCCAAAACTGGTCTGTGTGCATCTACGCTCGCGTAGAATCAAGGCCAATAACGCCAGAATTTGCACTATAGGTCCTTTTAGCCCATTGAATATTTAGCCAGCCTTGTCTTTAATGCCATTCAGAGACCTACAGCCTCACAGATGCGCTTTCACTTTTCCAAATTAGAAGTGTGTGGGCTGGGGACGAGTATTTTAAGAGGCCCTGTGTAAACATTGCACCGCCACTATTGGATACAGTAATCTAAATCCCTTGTGTTTCTGGAAATGTGTTCTGTAATCACATCAGAATATCAGAATGCCGAGGGATCTGAGAACACATTATATTAAGTTGCTCAAATTACTATGTAACTGACATAACAATAAATTCTGTAACAATAATATTACACTGTGAATATCTTGTACTTGTAATGAGATACACAATTGGAACAAGGATTGTATAATTACACATCCAGTATCCGAATGCCATGCATAACTTCTGAAATTATTACATACTCAGCTACCATCTACCATTACATCAAACCATTTGAAATATCTACCATTACCCATTACATCAAACCATATGAAACATCTACCATTGCCCATTACATCAAACCATATGAAACATCTACCATTACCCATTACATCAAACCATATGAAACATCTACCATTACATCAAACCATATGAAACATCTACCATTACATCAAACCACATGAAACATCTACCATTACCCATTACATCAAACCATTTGAAACATCTACCATTACCCATTACA
>JACXGJ010017930.1:0-10701 GCA_016801105.1 Esox niger
GAGAGCACTGGCCATGCTCTGTCAACTGAGAAACACAAGACCAACTATCAATATAAGGAGAGCACAGGCCATGTTCGGTCAACTGAGCAACACAAGACCAACTATCAATATAAGAAGGAGAGCACTGGCCATGCTCTGTCAACTGAGAAACACAAGACCATCTATCAATATAAGAAGGAGAGCACTGGCCATGCTCTGTCATCTGAGAAACACAAGACCAAATATCAATAGCTTACACATTCTGGACACACCACTGAACAAGGAGGCAAGGAGGTATTCCGTAGGTAACAAAAGTCCCCAATACATTTCTTAATGTGGTCATATTTGGTCTTTAGACTCTCTAATAACAATACTGTGGTTTGTAAATTGATAGCCAGGTGCAGTCAAGGCACACTCTTTGTTAAGGCCAGTGACAGTGATGTATGGGTGTATATGGAAGAGCAACAAAGAAACACAAGAAAAGGTGATGGAGGGGAAGTATGAATACAAGGAAGGGACAAGAAGCTTTACGCATGTTCTAAAACCTGGATCAATGTTTTTTCAGCATCACCCCAGCAACTTTTCAGCAGTGATTATTTCACTGACAGGACTCACTGGAGAAAAATTGGCACTTTGTCTGCCCAGCCCAGACGTTCTGGTGGAGATGTAATGAATTCTGATTCCAGCTGTCAGTGTGCTGTTGCCACGACATACGGGTTGGGAATCGGAAGTAATTTTAAGGCGAGTTTCATGATTCCACTGGAGCTGTATTTCTTATAGAAGGGGGATGGTTTCTGGTGAGCAGGTAGGTCACAGTGGAATAGCTGACAGCATATGAACCTATTTAGAGAGAATAAAATACATGGTTTGTGAAGTCAACGGTCAGGCGGATTAAGGGAGGTGTTGCACTATACACAGTAATTGGAAAATGTATTTTTCTGTCAATCATACTTGGTGTTTTCTTACCTCAGTATTCTATTAGTTTTTCTTTGACACAGAAAGTTGAAGGACCAATCTAGTTGTGGAATTTGCTTGACAGTGACCATTTCGGGGAAGGTTGCGAACAAAGTTTTTTCATCAGGAGAAAGTGTAGGCGTTGTGTTGATATTATTTTTGTCCATATACCTCAATTAAAAAACAAACAAAATACCCAATAAAAAAAAATGAAATAACCAAAATGATCTTCCAAGGTGAATTTCCGGCATGCAAGATTAGGCCTGAAGATGGATGACTATTAATCTGACATTTTGAAGGCATTCTTGAACAGACACTGTGGTTTCAGTAGACCCTGACAAGCTGATGACTACTTTGTGAGTGTCTAAACACTGCCAGATTATGAACTAAATATATGATTTGGATGTTTTGGAAGAAAGGCTTTCCCTCAAATAGATGGCTCAGCTAATTTGCAAAGACAATATTAAGAAATAATCAGATGTATCCTGTTTGACAAATTCAATAACGTTCAGTCTGGCAACACTACTTGGATCTCTTATTTGGCTAATTCCTGACTACACCTAACTAAATTAAGGCTGGGATTCTTCAGGTTATACAGTATATAACATTGCTTCTGTCCTGTGATTCTACTTTTCTTTTCCCTGCTTTTCTGATGTTTTCTACTTTCTTTGACATAATGCGTTTGTTTACATTCATACCATGTAAAAAACTAGCCATCATATATGTTTGTAATGATAACCCTGACCCCAGTGCTTTGTAATTAAACATAGTGGGACAAAAATATCTGCTCTTTCATTAATGTGCAAATTGGTTTATGACAAGTGACACTTGTCTCTGATATGCCAAAAAGCCAGAGTCATTTCAAGAGCCAACCTCTTATTTGGCTACAGTTTTGGATTCTAAGACTCTTCACCCTGGAAGTAGACACAACTACTACCAGAGTGAACTTCCAAACAGGTATGAATTCACTTTTCAGAATTACATGTGTCATGTGGTAAGTACAACAAATTACACTGCACTCACATTTCTATCACAGATTGAAATGAATCCCAATGCTCATACCTTTGTGAGCAGGATTTTTTGAATCCGGGCTTTGTTGGAATCCATCAAATGAATGCTATGCTACGTCACAGTCAATTATTTCTCCACCCTTCCCCAACCACTCTTCTCCCCATGCTTCTGTCCTGATTACTTAATAAGTACTGAGGAAATTATATAAGTTAATCAATACAGGCTTGTTAAGAAGAGCCAAAGTCATGCATTTTCAGGCTAAGCATTATTGCACCTCATTAACGAAATGTCATTTTCAGGTCACAACACATTTGCTCACTTGACAATTATCTATAAAGTTGTGAAAGGTTTGCACTATAAAACACAAATGACTCCTATGTGACAATATATAGAGTGAAACACATCAGTCAGCGAAACAGTTGCAAATTATTTTCATTTATTTCTATTATAAGAGACATACAATGATATTGGGAGACCAAATTTGTAGGAGCCCAATAGCTTCAGCCAAGAGAAAGTAAACATATTACTGAATCAATAAGAACTCCCACAAAATAATGTATACACTCTGTGCAAGTAAGGATAATTCCAGTACTGAGAGCTATTAAAAGTAAAATAGACCATTTATTTTGCCATTCAATCTCAATGCAAACTTGAAGAAACTACACCTCAACTTACCAAGTACTGGAGTAGCCTAGTCCTCTTTAGAGAAATGCTCACATTCAAAGTAAAAAAATTGTTTTATGTGTAATATGAGTGATCCATTTGTTCTGTAAGGATTCTTCTTATTCATGTGCTATATGCAAACTACAACCGTCCTAAAACACAACATAACCATCAATAACTATTGTTGTTGCATGGGCTCATATACTCAATTTAGTTAGCCCAGGTATTCAAGTGTTCATGGTCTTCTTCTGGTCAGACCAGCATGTGGATTTTAGGCCTTAATACTTTTAGATAGAGTGAAATACTTTCCTTTTGAAGAATTGTTCATGAATCCAACAAACCCATGCCCAGAATGCCCTTGCCAGAAAGGGCAGAAGCAGAGATCTCCAGAGGGATTGATACAACAGACTCCCCTCTTACCCAGCAGGTGCCCTAGGGCATCTTCCCAATGGTCTGAGCATTGATTTAAGGACATGGATGGTGCCAATGCTTCTGGATCCTTCCAGTCTACGCTAATCCTATCAGTGAGTCCATTTCACCATTTCTATCTAAAGCAATTACCAATGGATCAGACAAAAAAAACGCAAAGTATCACCCTTCTGATCATTTCCGCAACCTGTGATGTTCTGAGTTATTGGAGTATCAGAGAGATTGACTAAAGTTAGCATCTAAGGGACTGATGTCCACCCCTTTGATCTATTGCGTAGCCTGCTATGCTATAAAAACAATGTACAGTGAGGAATCAGAAAAAAAGCAAACCCAGTGAAAACAGACATGGATAGGAGGCAAACCAGACATTTGAAGCCTCAAGCTGTGGGAGTTACTATGCCAGTGCTGGCAGGCTCACAGTTCAGGGATATCAAAAGCCCCAGTTAGAAATACACATCTACAATAGATATGACACATAAAGATGACAACATATACATATATATACATATACATACATATACATATATACATATACATATACATATACATATACATACATATATATATATATATATATGAGCGTTTTGCATTTTAACCCTACTCCATATCACATACTATAAATAAGGCACACATTTACACATACAATTACAATTTGGCTAGTATTATTCCTTTATTTACAACCAATAGCCAAAAAGTTCATAATTATAACAATGGTAGTGACTACCATGTTGAGAGTGTTTTTTGGGGATGGCATGATCTGGATTTGATCCTGTTTGATCGGGATTCTTTGGGGGTTGAGTGGTTGGTCCTCTTTGGGTCATGAATTATGTTATAATTGTATTATCATTCAAGAAGATAAGCACCAAGTGATAAAAAAACATTCTTAAAGAATTGTTATAGTCCTTATTTTTTATATATATAATAGCTGTATTAAGGCTTTTATCTGTTCCTCAGGACATGGCGGGTTGTCTTTTTTGGGCCAAATCATTAACACTTAACACAGGAAATTTGAGAAATGTTCTTTCTCCTGTAACATCCACCAGTTTGATTCTCTTTTTAAAATGAGTAGTTAATTCATCATGAAAGTGTTAATACGATGCATGCATTTTTAATTACTCCAAAAGTGGGCCACAAGTCCACACACCAACTATGTGGAAACATGGAAAGTGAAAGGGTCTAAGGGTCTGGCCTAATCTGGGGAACTTATCTTCAAAATGCCATACACCAACTAAACATATATATGGGTTCAGTTTCAAAATAAGGCAAAAAGAGCTACCATTTAAGTCATTTTGTTGATGATGCTCCACTGGTACATATACTACATATGTACTACTGTATATATGTATACATATACGGTGTAAATATGAACACACATATATATACACACACATGCATATATATATATACATATATATATAAACACGTTATGGGGATCAGACTGTTTTTCAACACTACATCAGAAAAGGGAAGCAAAAGCAATGTTCCTAGGCATCACAAGTGGCTCTGGCATCAAGTCTTAATATGTCCAATGCTTGATGCCAAACCCTTTTTATAACTAAGTTGCATTTTAAATCCACACTGAGGACATTGGCAGCCTAATATAAGGTGGTCGTGTTTTACCAAATCCCAGTCCCTCGCCTTTCTATAAGCAAGTAGCTGAGCAATACCAATATGGTACAAAGATATTAATCTGACAAAAAGGGGTAATACCAAGTTTGTTTGAGGTTTGTCGACAGCAAAGATGGCTCCCACATAATTCAGGGCATAAATATTCACGGTCTTTCACATTTTGCCCATTGCCTGAATCCTGGATAGCATTTTGAGTGGAGAGGATCTTGCCCTGTTCTACTACATTTTCTCCTCTGCTTTTTCGACTTAGTAGTTGAACTTTCCTTGTTGGCTGACAGGCGAAGAGGCAGGGATAAAGAGAGGTTTCGGAGGGGCGTCGGGTTTGAGAGAGGTGGTCCGGCGGACTATGGCCCCCCGGTGGAGGTACGCTCCGCTGTCCTCTTGCTGCTCTCCATTGTAGCTATGCTGGCGTGTCAGGTATCCATTGGGGATGAGTGGGTAATGGATCTCACAGGTGCTGCCAGTGGAGTTCATCCGAGCCAGCATAGGTGGGGGTTGGTGGCTGTTACGCTGGCTGAAGCTTTGCTGCCGATGGACCATGCTTCCGCCACCCCCTCCGCTGGCCATCTTGGTGGCGGCGGCGATCAGCGAGTGCCTCTGGGAAGCGTGCCTCCGCTCCAGGGTGGACTGGTGGAGAGGGGGCATGTCCGGAGGTACATCCATGCGGCGGGTCAGGCTGTCACGGGGCAGGGTGGATGAGCTGTAGTAGGGTGCTGACTCCGTCTCGGGGATATGCGGCTGAACCCGGTTGGTGAAGGCTAGTTGACAGCCACCGCTGGCTAACAAGCCGGATGAGGTCATGACCTGGCCATTCTTGCTAGCGTTGGCCTCATGGATGTGCTTCAGAAGCTCGTCCAGCGAAGTTACCTCCATCACCTTCTGCGGGTAGCCGGGGTATGGCTGCTGGGACAACATGCGCTCTGTATTGTGGATCTTACGCTCCTCCAGGTGCTGGTGCCCACCAACGAGACCATGCCCATTGGACAGAGCTTGGCCATTGGAGAAGCTGTGAGAGTAGGGGTAGATCTGTTGGTGAAGAAGGCCAGAGCTGGGCCTGGACCCATGGCCCACATTGTGAGACTTGGGCTCCTTGGCATTGTTGCAGTTCTGGTTCTTCTCCCACTGGTTCTTGAAAGCCTTCATACTCTTGATAGGCAGTTCGGGGGTGGAGTCAGGAGTGGGCAGACCTGAGAGCTCAGACGAGTGGTGTAGGTGATGAGGGTGGACCAGGTCTCCCATGGTCATTCCTGGGTGGTGACCACCATTATGTCTGGGTGCTCCTTGATGATGCTCCTTCCCGTTCTGGAAAAAGGAGTTGTAGAGCTTGGGTGAGGATACCTCCATCTTATCCTCCTTGTTTTGGCTGTCCAGTAGACCGTTGAGTTTGGCCAGGCTACGTAGGGACAGGGCATGAGGGATCGGTGCCTCTGGGTCCTTGGCCAGCCGCTTAGTCTTGTGTCCAGTGTGGTTGCAGTAGCAGGAGACCAGGAATCCAGAGAGAAAAGCTCCTAGGACGAAGGCCACCAGCACACAGGCAATCAGCAAGGTGTAGTGAACACTGTGGTTGGTTTTTTCAATCTCAGGAGGCCGTCGGACACCTTCATGGAAACAAAAAGAGAAAATAAAATGGGCTTTACGCTGATAAAATGAGACCAAGAGGAGATTATCATTTCTGAAGCTAATGAAGCAGGCAGCGTCAGCATGTTTACTCTGCTCTGGTTTGTAGGAAGCAGCATGGCAGAGGTGTTGATACTAGTCTCTAGGCTGGTCTGCATCTCTGTTAATGAATCAATAAAGCCAAGACCTCAGCTTTTGTCTGCAATGGCAAAGAAGGGCTCAGGGCAAGAGCTCCATTGTACCTAAAAAAATCAACTACTAAAATGCACTTGGGCTTTAAATATTGATAGGCCACTGGCAGGAGTCTGGCATCATACACAATGGCTGGGCTTTCTAATGTCTCTAGGCTAAAGACCCTGGCTCAATGAACCTGCCAAAAATAACAGAAAAAACCAACCAACACATAAAATACATCATTCTTGGTCGCTTGGAAAATTATGAAATTCCACCACTAAGCCTTAATATCTCAAGGTTGTTGTGACAAACTGCAGGAAAATGTCACTGGATAACATGACCCTGCCATTATTTGCCTAATAGCATTCGAGATTCAACAGGAGGAGTAATATTTGCCACCACTCTTGCAATCAAAACATATTTACAAAGGCTGCTGCAAACTCATTTATAAAGGCTGCTACCATCTGTGGTGTCAGGCCCTTCCCCAGTCTTAATGACAGTCTCCATGAATTGATTAGTCTCAGGAAGGGAATTGGGCCTCAACGGGAGGGCAAATGCAGGTGTTCCAAGTGGGCTAATTTCATCTCAAAATAAGAGTTCAGGTTAGTCAGTAATGAGCAAGGACAGGTAGTTCCATCTTTAGACATTATGGTGCTGATGTGAAGATGAAGACATTGCTGTATTTTTGAGTGAAAGGAGATGTATATAAAGACTCACATTAACCTTCATGCAAAACGTATCAGGGAATTTCCTTATGTACAATTAGGATAAATGCTCGTAGTAGGTTAATTGTCAGTGAGTGTGTGGGTAGGTCTCTACATTTGCATATGTGTAGAAACTGTACACTTTGGGTAAGTTAAACAAATAAGTGACAAAGCTCCTCTGGAACTTCAAGCACAAACCCATCACAAATGTTAATGTGAAACATTATCAATATAGCGCAACAGGGAAATAATTAATTTTAAAGTGTCAAAAAAGTACCACAGGCATCAGCCTGGAAGCTCCTGGCATTTTGCGAGGAACTCTTAACGATGCAATTGTAGAACGATAACTACTTTTGCTATCGTCATTATAGCTGTTCTTTGACAGGCTCTTAACACATATCGAGAGAGGATGGGGCAGAATTAGCATCAAACAAGCTGCCGACACGTCTTTTTGCCTAGCACTGATAGAAAGGTATATGTAGGCCACAAAGTTATGTTTTTTAGAGCAGCGAAACCCTTCCCATTGCACCCTTTGCTTTACAATAGGGAAAAACCTGTGTGCTGCTCCTCCATAGACAAATACTGAGTCCTGTACTATAACTGAATATAATTTTGTATTCACAGAAAAAGTTATATGTGCTGTTTTGAATTATTGAATGATGTCTGTTGTAGCTCTATATGTATTGTATTTTTATGGCACTGAGACAGCTGTGTTTCCTCTGTCCTATCTGTCCTACAGAGTCATCAGAGTGATTTGAGGCAATGTGGCAGTAGCGTGGAGTTTTATGTGCATGGATGCCTATGACAGCCTTTCCGTGGCTCCAGTGACTCATCTGGGCCCCCAGACCAGGATCCCCGGGGACTCCCTGTATGACTACTGAAGGGTTCCACATGGCCAAGAAGCTATGAGTCAAACACCACAGTGAGGAAATGCACAATGGAGGTACACAGGTCTCTAAGCCCACACACAACCTGTCACAACAGGTTTGAGGTTGAGACGGATGACTCAGTGGAGCCGTTTGCATGACATATGGTGGCGTGGCCACAGTGAAATGAACACCCACTGAATCACGACTGGTGTGATGCTAGATTGCCCACAGGAGGCATAGCAGGCCAAGAGTAGCTGGGGCTAATGCTCATTACACTACTAGACTATCATTATTCTTGGTCAATTTTTTGAATGAATAACAGCTCTTATGTGCATGCACAAACCATGCAAACTAACCCATCTGCCAGCTTGCAAACAGCTGTGAAGGCAGTTGTCCTATAGTTACCATACAATATACTATGTACAAAAAATGCATTCATTTAAAAAGGGTTGATCTGAAATGGACAAAAATACCTTAAATTATAGCTGAATCTTTTCAAATCCAATATATTGAAATACAGGGCCGAGAAATGTATGTGTCTCTGTCAAAATACTTTAGGAGTTCACTGTAGACTCGGTGCCATGGCATTGGTACATCAAAGATTGGTTTTCAACTGAATGTAATTGTATACAGCATTGCTTGTCAAACCTTTCGAACAGGTACATTTGATGATTTACAACAGTCATTTTGCATCATGTCTGGTTTTTGATTTGGGGCAGACAGATTGATCCAAACCTCACCCATGTTATTTATTGTAGTATCTCTCAGCCCTGTCTGGTACTACAATTTGTTTGATACCTCCAGTAATTCACTGTTTACAAATGCACTTACAAATTACTAAACCTTTAATTCAACAAGAAACACCAACTGAGACCAGTGTCTATTTTACAGCTGGGCTTTGCGTCCACACAGTTTTGGTTCAATGATTAAAAAAAAGTGTCTTGTTTTGTAGAGACAAAACAAGACATTGAACAGACAAAATGATTCTGACAGATAACACAAGGCAAAGTACATTGCTTTAAACCTGTGTTATTCCCTGAGATATTTTGTTGTCGTTTAACAATATAGGGACACTTAGATATGTTTTCAACAACATGTGTCAAAAAAGTTGGGACAGGGGCATCTTTACCACTGTGTAGCATCACCTCTTTTTATTAACAACACTCGATAAGCGTTTGGGAAATGAAGAGACCAATTGCTGTAGTTTTGAAAGTGGGATGCTGTCCCGTTCTAGCTTGATATAGGATTACAGCTGTTTAACAGTTCCCAACTCTCTGAAATGATCTTTCAATACTCAATCATGTTACTGACCTGTTGCCAATTGACCTAATTAGTTGTGTGATATTCCACCAGATTTAGTTTTTCAGCAGTACACAATGTTTCCAGTCATTTGGTGCATCTGTCCCAAGTTTGTTTTTATTCAAAGTGGGCATGTATTTTCCAAGAAACCGACCGTTAAATAGCATATTGGTTAGAGATGTGGACTGCCATGTAGGCGACCTGTCTTCAAACTCATTTTCTAATTTAATGAATTGAATGTTGTGTATCAACCCTGTTGTTGGTTTGGATGTTAGCTAATGCAGAGAACTAGAATCGAGAAACGTGGTGTTTTGACTAATTGGTTTAACAATGCAGAACACTGCACACATATACTGCAGCTTAGTGACGTAGTGCTTAAAGACACAGCCTGCCACCTAGGAAACCCTGGTTTGAATCCAGTGAGGACAACACCATTAATTCCTTCTAATCGTGGGCTGGTTTCTTTTCTTGTTCTTCTGCGCATTTGTTTAAAAACAGTGTAAAACTGGAAATAAATATTAGCATTCTATATGCTAATTGTTTCACTTTTTTGACCAATGCGACATAAGTTTTCATAATTGACCTATGAACGATATGAAAACCTCAGTGTTTCACTTTATATGAGCTCAAAACATCTGATTTGTAGTTAAAGTTACTCTTTAAAAATGTTAAAATATATAATTGTATAATCCAATATTGATGACAAATCTGGTAAAGTAGTAAGACAAGAAATTTAAGAGCTATTGTTTTTTCCTGCAACTATTGTCTGCATTTTTGTAGTGTTAAAGTTGTTTTTATGTTATTCAAAGAAAAGTGTTTTAAATATAGCCATATGCGCCACAGGATAATCTTTCATTGTTTAAATATATTTAGTTAATAACTGGTGGCACATACCTTATTTTTTGTGTCTGTCACAATATATCATTAGCCAAAGTGTGGGTTCATTATAGTAAAGAGTCTTAATTTAACCATAATGTGTGAAGAAAAAGGACACGCATATAAGGCTTCTCAGATGTACACAGTACATACATTCATACATGAACACACACATACATATACATACAAAGGGATGGCAAGAGGAGAGGGAGGGAAAATTGGTGACAGAAAGGTGTTGGTGATGGAGGTGGAGACACATTTATAAGTGTTCATGCTGAAGAGAGAAAGAGAGACAAAAGAGAGATATAGTAAAGGGAGACAATAGAAGTTCAGTGATAAACTGCCAGTGAATGTTGGAGGGAGAATAATAATAAAAAGATTGAGATGAGCGAGCAAGTAATAAAATAGAATGGTGCAGAAAGCTGGGGACAAAAAAGTGACAGAAAATGAGGGTGAGAAAGAAAGAATGTGCATGGAGCAGATTGTAAGGGGGAGGC